>JBBMOC010001384.1:0-12157 GCA_037975185.1 Centropyge bicolor | reverse complement strand
TTTTTTTCTGTCATAAAATCGGACATTTTAACATGGGGCTCAAATGTAATTGACTCCCTTCTGCGGCCTGCTCTAGTGGTTATTCGAGGAACTGCAGCTTTTTTGCACTTCCGCATTGGCTTCATTTTTCAGCGCCGGAGGTTGCCGCTTGGTTCTTCTTCACTTTTACCTTCTGACCCTGTGATTCTTCCTCAGTCTCTCTATTGATTGATTAATCATTCAGTTGATAAATTGTCTTCAGACATTCAGACCCCAAACAATCTGAAAGATATTCAGTTTGATATTATGAAAAAACAACAACATTTTGGGCATTTTTGCTTTAAAAAATCAACAGGAATTGTAACTTTCCTGTGGATCAAGTAATCAGTTCCTTTGACCTGTTTATTACAGTGTGGGAGTTTGATGCTTCCTGAGGAAACTCGTTCAGCTTTGTCAGAGAGAAACTCGACTCGTCGCCTCGCTGCTTCATGAACCTGAGCAGAGCGAGCGTTCTCTCTGTGAAAGTTGGATTTCTTCAGGCGACTCTTTCAACTTGGAACATCCCTCATCCCGCAGGCGGAGCCGTGCTCTCGCTCTCTGAGCGAAACAAAACGGGGATGAACATCAATTAGATCATGAAACTGGCTGTAATTGAGGGCGCAGCTCATTACGCCACATTAGTCTGATATAAATAGTGAGCTATTAGCACTAATTTATTAGAAATCTGCCTCTTATTAAAGAGCTTGAACCCTCATTATCTGTCGCCGCTGCTCCGTCCCGAAACCACCGAGAAACAATGTGGAATTCTTTCTGAGACACCTGTTTGTTCCAACTTCGATAACTGTGACTCACAGAAACTACGAGGACACGAGTCACTCAGGACATTTACTCAAGTACAAAACTGAGGTACTTTACTTTACTTGTGTCTTTTCGTGCTACTTTCTGCTTCAACTCCGCAACGTTTCAGAAGGACGTGCTTCAGTTTTTTCTTCTTTATAATAATTTGACAGCTCTTGTCTCTAGTTACTTTACATATTAAGTTACATTAAGATGAAGCTATATGATTCAAGGAGAGGTCAAAACACCTGGACCTGACTTCTGAGGCAAAGCAGGAGAAAACAGTGCAGAGGAAAACTTCAGTGCTGTTTACAAACTGTGAATTATTCTAAAAGCCAGATTCCAAAAAAAGTTGTGTCACCGTGTAAGATGTAAATAAAACATAATCATTTGTTTTGGTTTTAACTTAATTTTAATTCGTCTTTTTGTGAAACTGGAGAAAGAAAACTCGCTTCAGATGGATCAAATCTCAGGAGCTGGTGTGATTCATCAGACTGAAACAAACGATTCATCATTGATAAGGTTTGTAAAGTTTAGAGAGTTTGGAGAATCTGAACTGTAGGAACAAGAAGAAGAAGAAGAAAACACCAGAAGTTCAGGATCAGAACGTGAAAATGTCTTTACAAAGTCGTCTGGTAAGAAACGTTCAGTTTGGTTGTTTTTCCTAGGGATGAGCCGGATCCTCGTTTCAGACGAGTATCCGTTACGGATAAAGCATTTTGGACGAAAACGATTATGATACGAGTAAAATCCGTCAATATCCGTGTTCGTGCTGAAGGAAAATCCTCATTGTGTAACTGACTGTCTTCGCGCTCTGTGATTGGCCAGTCACACGCAGCGCCCGCCCCTCCCTACACAGACACGTCTGCTTGCTCTCAGTTTGGACGGTGATATGAAGTCAGTTGAAAAACCTTGCTCGTACTGAACTGATCATTAAAAAATAAACAGTCTCACAGACCACTTACACACATACACACATATAGCTGAACACACAAAGTAGCCTATATTAATATTTTTATTGTATGTGGCTGCATGCAGTATCTGACACTTTCTCTCTGCAGTTCATGAAAATAATATTATAAATATTATTGAGATATACTGTATATAGGCTTTGAATACAGTAGATTAGTAACTGCTGATCAATCCATATCAATTTCAGACTTAAAATAATGTACAGTTTTAAGCCCCACCCATTTCTGCACTCACTTCCGGTTTAGGCCCCGCCCACTCCGAGTACAGATACAGATACAGATAGTAGTGTACTCGCTCATCCCTAGTTTTTCCCTTCTTCTCTTCCACCAGTGTTTTTAAAAGGCCTGAAAAAAGTTCTCTGCAATTTACAGTGTTTTTCTACAACAGAGACAAAACCAGACAAAGTGAGAGAGTGAAGTGGTCGTCAGTGTGAGTCCACATCATCACAGTGGAGAGAGAATGTTTTCAGCTGGTTCCATCGACCCTCAGGTTTCATGTCACACTTTCTCTGATGGTTCATGTTGTCAGACAGCAGACGCCCACTCTCCAGCTCTTCATTTCCCATGGTCCTCTCTGAGCGGGACGCCTCATCCGTCATCAGAGCGGCCGCGTTCCACTCGTGTCAGAACAATAATATTGCTGCCAGGTGTGATGGACAGCCGAGGCGGCGGCGGCGTCCGGACACGGATTGAAGGTGGAGCGGTGGAGACGAAGGCTGACATTTCCATCAGAAGTCTGTTCACGTTGTCGCCTGGAGACGCCGCGTCCTCCACCTGCAATAAAACACCTCCGCTCTCCGAACGCTTCCCGACGCCTGTGATCACAGCCGCACGTCGCTCATTCCAACTCTGTCACAGGAAACACTTGTGATTGGTCCACACTGTGATTTATTGGATCAAAGAGTTTCTCTTCCACTCGAACATTTATTGTCTCCGGCTCAGAGTGAGACCGAGGGCAGACACAAGACGCTCCCTGTTCTCTCCTCCAGAACATGTGAATAAAAACAATCCTGGTTGAATAAAAGTGAGAAAGTGAAGTATTTCCAGATGTGGAAGCTTGAGTTTCACACTTTTTCTCCAGGTTCATCTCAGACAGCAGCACCGACGTGTCAACAAGCCGCAGCTTCAACTGATGAATGAAAGCAGATTCGAGACGTCGCCGCTGATTCAGGCTGCACACAAACCTCGGAAACCCCACGCCATCTGTCAGAGTCCATTATCCAAACTGACAGTTCCCATGATGCTCCTGTGTGATCGCCAGCACACAGGACGCGCTCAGCACAAACAAACCTCGACACAGAACCAGGACTTGACTCGACAGGCTTCGACAAACTCTCTGAATCTGGAGTCGTTTGTCTCTGTGTGAATGTTATTATGAGTCTTCAGTTGATGACGAGATGATTAATATTCAGATCATCTACCTGTCCCTCGTTAGAGCAACCAACCTGATGAAGGACAGGTGGGTGAAAACATCTGGTACCTGGTTCACTGGAGGAGAGCTGTGTGTTTTAACTGGGATGGACTGAAGACAGACAGACAGACAGATGGACAGACAGACAGATGGACAGACAGACAGGCAGACAGGCAGACAGACAGACGGTCAGACAGACAGACAGACGGTCAGACAGACAGACGGTCAGACAGACGGTCAGACAGACAGACNGACAGACGGTCAGACAGACAGACGGTCAGACAGACGGTCAGACAGACGGTCAGACAGACGGTCAGACAGACAGACAGTCAGACAGACAGACAGACAGACGGTCAGGCAGACAGACAGACAAACAGACAGACAGACGGTCAGACAGACGGTCAGACAGACAGACAGTCAGACAGACAGACAGACAGACGGTCAGACAGACAGATGGACAGACAGACAGACAGACAGACAGATAGATGGACAGACAGACAGACAGACAGACAGACAGATGGACAGACAGGCAGACAGACAGGCAGACAGACAGTCAGACAGACAGACAGACAGACAGACGGACAGACAGATGGACAGACAGGCAGACAGACGGTCAGACAGACGATCAGACAGACAGACAGACAGGCAGACAGACGGTCAGACAGACGGTCAGACAGACAGACGGTCAGACAGACAGACGGTCAGACAGACAGACGGTCAGACAGACGGTCAGGCAGACAGACGGTCAGACAGACGGTCAGACAGACAGACTGTCAGACAGACGGTCAGACAGACAGACGGTCAGACAGACAGACGGTCAGACAGACAGGCAGACAGACAGTCAGACAGACGGTCAGACAGGCAGACAGACAGTCAGACAGACAGACAGATGGACAGACAGATGGACAGACAGGCAGACAGACGGTCAGACAGGCAGACAGACAGTCAGACAGACAGACAGACAGACAGAGAGATGGACAGACAGGCAGACAGACAGACAGACAGACGGTCAGACAGGCAGACAGACAGACAGAGAGATGGACAGACAGGCAGACAGACAGACAGACAGACGGTCAGACAGGCAGACAGACAGTCAGACAGACAGATGGACAGACAGACAGACAGACAGACAGACAGACAGACAGATGGACAGACAGACAGACAGACAGACAGTCAGACAGACAGACAGACAGACAGATGGACAGACAGATGGACAGACAGGCAGACAGACGGTCAGACAGGCAGACAGACAGACAGTCAGACAGACAGACAGACAGACAGATGGACAGACAGGCAGACAGACAGGCAGACAGACGGTCAGACAGGCAGACAGGCAGTCAGACAGACAGATGGACAGACAGACAGACAGACAGACAGACAGATGGACAGACAGACAGACAGACAGATAGATGGACGGACAGACAGACAGACAGACAGACAGACAGATGGACAGACAGACAGACAGTCAGACAGACAGATGGACAGACAGACAGACAGACGGACAGATGGACAGACAGACAGATGGACAGACAGACAGACAGACAGACAGATGGACAGACAGACAGATGGACAGACAGACGGTCAGACAGACAGACAGACAGATGGTCAGACAGACAGACGGATGGAGAGACAGTGATCACATGTCTCACTCTGCTGAAGTTATGATCCACCTGCAGACTTTGAGCAGAATCTGATCTTAGAGTAAATATTGATCCATCTACACAGAAAACTCAAACTCTTTCTGTTTTTCTCAAAGTTCACTCGAACCTTTCAAAAACACTGAGATGCTCAGTTTTTTTTTTGTTTTTTTTTTAAAAGAAATTTAGAACTTCTACAGTGACCAGAACATGTGGAGACTTTCATTTCATTTCAAAACTTTTTTTCTTGCAACAAACGATCGACTAATAGAGTCTGGTCTAGACCCGGTCTGACCTGGTCTGGACCCAGTCTGGACCCAGTCTGACCTGGACCTGAGTCGGTCTGACCTTGTCCGGGCCCGGTCTGACCTGGTCTAGAGTCGGTCTGACCTGGTCCGGACCCGGTCTGACCTGGTCCGGACCCGGTCTGACCTGGTCTGGACCCAGTTTCAAGCTTCATATTTGAGACTTTGAAATCAGAGACATGTGGTCTGGGTTTTTGTGTTTCTGTTGTTGTGTTTTGGGTTTCTTTTCTCTCAGTGCGTGACCGGAGGCGTGGCTGGTTCTGCTCTCCTCCCTGAGATGAGGCACACCTGTCTGCAATTCCCACCAATCATCTCCTCAATAAACGCCAGGGGCCTCATGTACAAAGACTTGCGTGGATTCCCTACTAAAACATGGCGTACGCTCAAATCCAGAAAACGTCCTACGCACAAAAAAATCCAGATGTATCAATCCGTGCGTGCGAATGAATCCAAGCACATTTTCTTTGTACATCTGAATCAACGTGGAATTGAGCGCAGGTGTTGGAGTACCCGACCCCTCCCAGTCCACGCCCCAATTTACATATGCAAATCGCATTTAAATGAGCCAGAGATTCTCCTGTCCGCACGATCGGGAATCAGAAAAGCATGAGCAAGACGCCGTTTGACCAGAGAGTCGCTGCAATTCTGGGTGACACTGCTCTCGGGGGGGTGGGAGCACATGTGGGTGACTCTGATTAAAAAGAAGGTACGTATGTATTTGTGTAACTCACAGCAAATGTGTTCATACAGTAGACTCCTCACATACATCCTATAAGATAAAGGTTCATGCGTAAATGCTGTATGTGTGTTATTATTTGGTTTGAAATATTTTGAATTAAAATTTAAACATGGCAGCATATAAAAGAGGGTATCAGAGACTTTGCCTCATGTTTGATCGCTGAATTTATTTTAAAACACAGCCGTCCCCGGCGTCTCCGGCTCGGGGGACTCCTCTACCGTCCCTGGCTTCCCCGGCGTCAGTACGCCGCAACCTGCTGCTGCCGCCCGCCTGACTGGCCGTGTCCTCCCCCCTGTTGTGCTGGAGTCACAAGACGAAATACTGAGAGCAATAGGCGGCATAAATGATCGCCCAGATCAGCTGATAGGCGTCCTCACAAATATCAGTGAATCAATAAATGCATTGGTGAATAAGTGAATTCTGCGTCCTTGCCTCTTTTACATGATTGAAATCAAATGTTGCCGGGCCCTGGTGGCCTCCTGGGTGGGATACAAGTTAATGGGTCCAGCTTCTGGTTCTTGAGTCCTGTTGCACATTAGTGCAGAAGTGCGCCGGGGAAAATGTGAGGCTGATTAAGACATTTCAGACTTTACGCACGGGGTTATTAACATGAGCAGTTTGCACACAGAGACAATCTGGGGCTTCTTAGAAAGATCTTAAGCTGTAGTTTAACCAGCAAAAAACAGCAAGTCACTAACTTTAACCAGTGACTAGTAATGATGCTGTGAAGTCGATAGCTCTGATCACATTACAGAAACCGGCTCTCGCTGCAAACTGCGCTTTAATGTCGACCTGTTCATCTGCATGATATGGGAATCTGATATAACTGGCTGACTTGCTGATAATGCCGTCCCACACGGCTGGCTCGGCTCAGGGTCGACTGACACATTCCCGATCAGCCGGCCAGCTCCCTCTGGTCCCGGTTTCCAGGCACCCCAGTGTGGTCAGCACCTGTATGATCACAGGCAGCGCATGGCTCCTCGCCGTGTTGCGCTCCGAGGCCGGCTCGGCTCTACGGCGCTGATGAGCCCGCTGTCATCTGTGCCGCTCTCTTCTTACTGCACCATTTGCAATGTCTTCCAGTGCTAACGCAGCCATAACGGTATTTTTTGCCCCACTTTACGCATGCTTTTGAAGCAGACACCTGCGTATGTTAATTTTTCATCAGTATTAATTGTTCACGTGTCTCTGATATACACATCACTCAGTCCGATGATTAATTGTTTTCACATTTATGTATTACAACAGTTTCCCAGCATCACCTCTAAGTGTCGCCAAAGGATTCACAGCTGTAGAAATGTGCGTACGCCAGCCATGAAGTTGGCGTGAAGCACCGCACATTTCCACGGTCATTTCACTCTTGATACATCTGAACGTTGCCGTGGAAAAAGGCGTACGCCACTTTTTTGTGCGTACGCACGTTTTGTACATGAGGCCCCAGGTCCAGGCTTCGCTCAGACTCCTGCTGCCCTGGTGTTGCTTTCTCACCTCCTGTGAGTTCTCCTCAGAGAAAGTCTTTGACCTGTGTTTTCCTGTGTGACTCACTGATCTGATCTCCTCCTCCAGTGCATGTCCTGGTGTGATCCTCACTGCCAGCCTTAGTCCACCTGCCAAGACTACTCAGACCAGTTTATCTGCTCCTGCGAGATGTTCCACTGCAGCTACATCAGATTAACATATCCCAACAGATTATAGAGAATGTGCCTGATTATTTGTGAAGATATTGACCAGGTTTCATTTTACACTGCCTCAGCTTGCAAGGCATTCTGGGTATTTTCTTTTACCACTGTATTTGGAGGACGAGATGAGCGACAGAACCGACCCACGCAGCAGCGCAGGACGCCGACGGGCCGGGCCTCGGTCTCGTTCGACGAATGGGCTCCTGCAGCGTCTTGAGTGGTCGCTCAGATCTGCTGTCGATCATTCTAACAGGTTTATATCCAGACACGCTGGCAGAGGTCGTGAAAGCAGAGAGACGATGATAAAAGCGGCTCCAGCGAATCAATAGGCAGACCGTCAGCCAGCTCCTGCCTTCACACTATGACTTATCGATCGGCGCCGCAGTCGGGCCCCGCAGACATCTGCGGCTGTAATTGAGCTCAGGAGGGTTCAGGAGAGTCTCTGCATCGCATCCTCAGAGGGGCCCGATCCAGGTCACCTCTCTGAGCCACTGAGCAACACACACAGATTCTCACCTCAGCAAACACGGCTGAGGAGAAAAGATTAGTCAGGCTTATAGCAGCTGATCTTCAGCCTGTTTCAAGACCATTTTAAAAAGGAAAGTCCAGCTGCCAGTTTCTGCAGCTCACTCATTAACCTGCTGTATCTCAATTTAATCAAAAAACAGAAAAACACTATTTATGTGTTGAATCATTTCTTGGATGGGAGCAGGGACTTTATGAAGTCTGACAGTTTCTCTGAGCCGAGAAACACCGAGCTTTACCCACTGAGGGACGACTGAAGAATATCTTATCTTATCTTATCTTATCTTATCTTATCTTACACTTTATTTTTGTCCAGATTTAACTAACACATGATTTTTCCCTCTGATTTGAATGAAGTCTTGCTGCTGAGCTGATAAAGGCGGTGGACGGACCTCCGCTGACCACGACTCGTTCGAAGACACTCTGACTCTGACAGTGAGGTTTTACAGTCTGCTGTTCAACATCTCATGCAGGTTATTACACTGTGGTGCGTTTTATGTCTGCTGGGACAAACGGCCGCTGCAGGCCGGACACATAAATCCCAGACTAACAGTCATATTAATGCTCCGTCTATAAAAGTGATGTGTTTCCTGCTCCTGACTGGATGACGAGGAACGTAAATATCAGCGGCCGCTGTCGGGCTGATCGCTTCATCCAAGACGCCATCGATGGAGAACGAAGAGGAAACATCTGCACACACAACGAAACACAGTCAGACAGAACAAAGTACAGTCTGGACACCTGACTCAAACAGTTTCTTTGTTGGTGGTTTAGTTTGGTACCTAGACATTTATATTCTAATGTGAAATATGAGAGTCATGTATCAAGGTAAGGAGAAATAATATTAAATCATTTTCATATTTTACAATATTCTTATAAGTTGCACATATTTTATACAATATTCCAGTATTTTAACTAATATTTAAATTTCAGTCATTTGAGAAAAAACCCTCGAAAGCACCATCTTGTTTTCAAGCGAGTCGTCAGGCACAAACATGGAAATTAACACACAATCAAAGGAAAAATGAATACATACAATAATAAATAACAGTAATGATTATACACTAAATTAAATGGTAACAAACAGATATGGGCTCTTCCACAAACACTGCATCTCTGAGACATATGTACAAAATGAATGAGAAAAAACTAAATGAAGACTTCTTGAGCAAAAAACAAAAAACAAACAAAAAAACAACCGAAGTACATTTGAAATAAACAAAATCCTTTTGAACTTGAAATTCAATATTAATTAAAGTAATGTGGCAAAGAAAAGCTTGTGTCTCACTGTGTAACTGGCTTCTTTACACACACACACATTTCATAGGTCAGACATGCATCTGTGTGTGTGTGTGTGTGTGTGTGTGTGTGTGTGTTTGCATGGTTGTGTGAGGTGAGTAGGGCTCGTACACTAAATCTCACTCTGGAGCTTTAATTACTAACCAACACGTTCTCCAAATCAGATGACAAAATCTGGTATTAACTGTACTGATCAACGAGAGGAGACTGAAACACATCATCGTAATCGACCAGTCAGACTGAAGCAGCGATCTGGTGATGGAGACGAGCAGGGGATGATTCACTGCAGAGCTGATGACTGCAGGGATTTCAGGTGTGTGGCTTTGAAGCAGGTGTGTCGGCTGAACACCAATCAGAGAGCCAGGAGAGTGAGAGGAACACATACACACACACACACACACACACACACACAGACAAGGAAAAACACAGGAGACACAGAGAACAACTGGAGCAGTCACATTTTTAGGTCATTGATTAATAAGTAATCATCATCTTTTTCAGTCATTTAGGGACAACTGGGTCTGTTTCTCTCACAGCAGCCAATCAGATCGGACTCAGCTCTGATGTCATCGTCACGTCCTCTCCTCCTCTCGTCCTCCTCCAGTCATGACTTTGCCTGAGGCGACTCCACGTCTGTCTGTCCGTGCTGATGTCCACGCTGTGGCGCGTGGCACTTCCTGCTGTCCGACAGCTGATCAGCAGGTCGTCTGTGATTGGCTGAGACGTGGGGAGTGTGGCTCCTGCAGGTGTTAACCTCTCAGCAGGTGGCGCTGTGACTCAGCGGTGGGCGGTGGCTCAAAGCTTCTGATGACGTTTGCATGTTTAAAGTGAGACTTTGCCTCATAAGTTTTTTACAGCGCACACACAGGAAGTGATGTCATATTGGTGTCAGATTTGAATATTTTCAAATAGCACCTGTCAATCAAACATCACCCGACTGACTGGTGACAGGCCGTCAGCGCGTCACCGTCCCATCACTTCCCACAGAGGAGTGAACGCGCAGCTTCCCCTCCCATCATCCTTTGTGTCCCATCAATGTTTGATGTGACATTAACAGGCGTAAACACAGACGCCGACATGACAAACCAGCCTCACACATCAAACACATCGTCTCCCCGAGGGCGACGCTTTCCCCAGCGAGCCAAAGAACGCGAGCCGCCGCCGCCGCCAACCACACGTTTCACTTCCTGCCCGTCTGTGGATCCTGAACCAAACAGCAGACGATGAAACACTGACGAGCTGCGATGGGAGGTATTTTTTGTTCTGTTCAACTTTTCCTGTCAGTCATCATCTCAGCTCCTGCAGCACCATCGAGTCAGTTTGGTGTTTGATGGGAAGAAAACAATCAAAAACATTAAGTGTTGTCACTTTTACATCAGTTCTCTTCTGACACATATCAATAAAAAAACAGTTTAGACAAACCTTTTGCACTGACGTTGGGATTAAATTGACATTTTTTCTGTGTGATTAAAAAGTGAAGTACAAGCTGAAAACGTCACATGTTGACAGTCGGACTGAAGACGACGAGTTTTGATGATCTGTGTCTTTAGTTTCCATCTAACTATGCTACAAGACAACAAACAAACAAACAAATAATTATTATTCCACTTCTGTTATGTGAATATTCAGATTTGATTCTCGTGTCAGACGCCATTAAACAGCTGCAGAAGAAGAAGTATGTTTCTCTCTTCCTCGCTCCACAGAGATCTGATGCTCTCGTCTCTTTTTCTCTCCAGTGGAAGCGTCGCTGGACGTCCCAGTTTCTCCTCTGCTTGAGTTAAAAAACATGCCTACAAACTGGTGGCAGAGAGCTGATGTTGTACCTGCTGGATCTGCTCCATCAGGACAACAGGAGCTGTGTCTGTGGAGGAAGCTGCTAAAACCCCACAGTGACCTGCTGTGACCTTCGCAGCAGGGTCGTGTGATGAAAGACGGAGCGGCCGAGTTTGAACGCAGCGCGGCCTGAAACCTGTCGATGGGATATCAGAGGAAGCGGCGGCTGACAGGGCGGGAACACCGGGTCCTGATCAATGATGGCTTCACCTGCAGAGGAAACAAAACAACCACAAAGAGACGCAGAGCGACCACAAGGACGCACACAACTACTGCAAAGAGACGTCAGACAATCCAGAGAAAGAGATGCAAAATGGAAAGAAAGATACCAGATATGAGCCCAGAGAGAGAGAGACAGAGAGAAAGAGACAGAGAGAGAGAGACAGAGAGAAAGAGACAGAGAGAGACAGAGAGAGAGAGAGGGGGGGGGAGAACATGAATAGACAAAAAACGACAAGATGCAAAGAGAACGAAAACAGAAAGAGACAAATGACCAGAGACGAGCCAATATGAGCTCAAACTAATTTACCACAGAGAAACATAAAGATAAACATAAAGAGAAAACACAAACAAACTGAGAGCTGAAGCAACTTCAGCTTCTTTGTCTTAAAGCTGTTGCTCAGTGAAAGAATCTGACTCAAAGCCTTTAACAACCCACCTGAGTCTGACCCATCAATAACGAATCAATCGAAAGAAATATTACTGTTAATGATTTGACATCATTTTGCATTTTCCAGTTCCTAAAAGCTTTAATGACATTTATTTCATCAATAATTAATCCCATAAAACTGTTGTTACGATCAAGTGAAAGTGAGAAAGACGACAAACTAAGTCACCTGAAACAAACAGTCTCCAGCCTGTGATGTCATCACACTGTTTCCACGCCGACAGCCGACAGAGTTCAGACTCAGAGTGCTGACTGTGACAGAACAGGGCCTGGAC
>JBBMOC010001383.1:0-12162 GCA_037975185.1 Centropyge bicolor | reverse complement strand
CTGATCGCCGTGGCCATCGAGGAGAGCCGGGACCGGAGGCAGACCCTCGGAGGCATCTACGACTTCATCATCTCCAAGTTCCCTTATTATGAGAAGAATAAAAAAGGCTGGCAGAACAGCATCAGACACAACTTGTCCCTGAACGAGTGCTTCATCGAGGTGCCCGGGGAGAGCGGAGGAGACAGGAAGGGCAACTGGTCTGGATGCTGGACCCCGCCGGCCGGCACTGTGTCTGTGGCCAGCAGCTCCCAGCAGTTCAGCAAGCAGAGGCTCCTTCATTTGACCTGCAGTTCATCTGACTTTAAGTTGATTCACCATTTCAGTCAGGTTGGAAGTTTGCCAAACTTGTAAAGTTGACTGTTGAATAAGCTGTTGGTTGACTTTTTGTTCTTGTTGACAGGCTACACTTTGATGATGAACTGTCATTTTGCTTCAGACATCAAGTGATGTTAGTCTGAGGCTCATTTGTTAGACAGACAGCTATTTTGGCAAACTTGTTTTTCCTTGTTTATGGGGGCATTTTTTAAGAGCGTGGTCGAGGGACGCCATCGACGCACCCCACTCGAAGCAGATCTCCGTAGGAGGAGGCACGGCCCGACCCCCTCCCCCCCCCAGTTAAGTCTCTCCTCCATTTTTAAATAGCCACCCGTGAACATTAAGACTCATCCAGACTAAGACAGACAGCACATTGTACCAGTGTATTAGAGGGGGAATTTTGCTTTGCATGTGCATTTTGCTTATTTTGAGGCGTTTCATTTATTATTTCTGCAGGATTTGCTTTTTGTGTTTATAGTTTTTTTTTTTATTGAATGTTTGATGCTCTTGTTTTGCTATAAGTTGCCTAGTTGTGTGTAGTGCGTTCATTTGATTTGATGTTTGTTTGGTTTCCTTTTTGTTGGATTGTTAATTCAGTTATTTGCTCCTCCTCTCTTACCAGGTATATGTAACCAGAACCACCCTGTGTATACCATCTCTGTGATAGTCAGAAATGAAAGTGATAAACCTGCTGAAGGTGTGTTCTTGTGTGCAGTAGCAGACGACGCCACCTGTGGCTTGCAGCACAGACTTGGACTTTTTAAATCTCTTGTACTCACCTGCCTCTATTTGGACTGCCTTTTAGATCACTGTTACCATTCATTCATTGATAGGATGTTTTTAACTTGTGCTATTAATAAACTTTGTGACGACTGCACCTGCCACTTGCCTGTTGTTTCGAGCCAGCACCCCTCCCCAGTAGATTATAATATTGTAAACCTTGAGTCTTCTGGTCTGGTTCATTGATTCTGTAGGACACGCCTATACTTTCACAGAAAGGCCAACTGCTGTCTGTACAGGATGTTGGCCGCATGACACCGCATAACATATACGCGGTATGCCTCGTCATTTGACAGCTTCTCTGAAATGACACTTCCCAGAATCGCCATCTCTATGTTGTCCCATTTTTTTTTTTGCTTGAGGTGTGTTGGGATGTGATTGATGTGCACCTCTTGCAGCTGTTGTCCCTCCACATCCTCTTTCTCCTCTAGCCTTTCCTCCTGCTGTTTCTCAGGTGATGGAGGTCTTTTGAGAGGTCCTCGCTGCTGCTGCTGCTGCTGCTGCTGCTGAGCAGGGCCGGCTCCCTTCACACTGTCCAGCTTGTAAGGAATGGAATGGTGCAACTTCATGACCTTGAGCCTGTTTATCCCTGACATCTGAAAAGGCCCCAGAATCTCCAGCTGGCGGAGGGTAAACTGACTCAGGCTCATATCCTGCTGCAACTTTTCCATTTGCCTGTAATCCACATACATGCCCATTTGCAACATGGCCACACAAGTCACATAGGCGCACATCCTAACCACCTCATGTTGATCCAGTTGCTTGCCCTGGAGTTTTTTTTAGGGTGGTTCCATCCAGGGCAGTTTGCGACTGTCCTTGACTGGTTGCAGTGTCTTCCCGTAACTTATGTTCCTGTTTTCAATGTAGGCCATGACATCTTGGCCTGTCTCTGCAGCGATGGTCTCGAGAGACTTTTCAGCAGCACTGTGTAGGATTTGGACAAGTGCTTGCTGTCCCATTGAGGCCTCACCTGCTGCTGAGCATCATACTTTTTGATGAAAGGAAAGAACCTGACGGCCATCTCCTTAAGCCCACACTCCAGCAAGGTCTTGATGTCCGGATGTTGTTCATGGGCCATCTTTATCTCATGTTGAACAACAAATGGATATCGCAGGTGGTTCAGGACCGCAAGCAAGTCAACCACAAACAAAGGCATCATTTGGCCTTGTGTGACTTTGCCCCACACCGGAGCCGTGGCAGTCTTCAAGTCAGTTATAAAATGTTCAAATGACATGAGGCCTTTCTTGACGTCTTTGAGGAATATGTGCAGCAGCTTTTCTCCAGCCGGACTGGCTCCAAGGGTGTCAGAGAAGGTAAAAATTCGTTCAATACGAATGTGCTCTTTGGCATTCTTGGTCCAGTATGTAAGTGGTGGGTGGCTGTTGCCATCAGTGGCAGTTGAACCATGGTGCTCCAGGCAGAGGGAGCCACGACCCGACGTGACGGACCGATCGACACTGGCGCTTCCCGGGCCCAAATTTGTTGACCAAAGATCGTCGCTTGGACATTAGGGCTTCCCGAAAAAAAAAACTTCTCCAGTGCCAACTCAAGCTGAAAACTTCTCCAGCTGGCATCAAAGCCACCATAACCTTGAGTGTTGCTTAACAGAGACCGCAATTCTTGGCACAAGTGAGAACCAACGCCAGTTATTGCAGCAGAAAAGGGTTTCTGCTGATGTATGTTATTATGTATGGGCACAAACATGGCATACTCTCGTAAGAGGGCTGTAACATTTGTCATGTTAAAGAATGCTTGTGCTTCCAGAGAAGGTGACGGGTAGTCCTCAAGATTCATTTTGCATACTATTTCAATGCGACATTTTGTTTCTGCACCCAGTTTAGAAACGTCTTCGAAGCAGTCAAGGTATTTTCCTGAAGCAGACCTCAGTCTACCCATGGTCTGAGGGTGTAGAAGTCCACATGATGTCACAGAACCACTGACCGGATGTAGTCCGCATTCAACAGGATGCCTGTGAGGAGAGTTCGCGTATAACTGAATGAAGGTGAGAGCCTGTGGGTAGGCAGCCACAGATCTCAGTTTTGGTGTGATGTCTGAGGCATGGCAATCCAGATTAGATTGAAAGTTGTAGGCCTCACTAAAAGATAATGCAGGAAATAGTGAACCATACTGGTTGGTCAGTTTCTCCAATCCAGCCGTAGCCCAGAACAAGTACGTGTCATGGCTGGACATATCAAAAGACATAGCTGAGTGCACAGAGAAGTCAATGATGTGATGGCAGCCAAAGTGCTGATCCAGGTGCACAGGCTCTTGTTGTTTCTGGCCAAATCTAGACACAAACACAAAGGGCTTCAGACATGTTGGAAGTTGTGTCTGAAGTGTTTCCAGTGCACTGGCTGTGCCAAAAGGAATGGCTGGTCAGTGTGTACCACGTCCCAATAAGAGACGTCCCTCAGGTTATTTTTCATAAACGTGGGACGCACTTTGTCTCTGCAGTTGAGGTTTTGGAAGTTGGTTTCAACAGCCTCTTTGAAAAGGCGAAAGCACCTGTCATTGGCACTCCACTCTTTACAGGTAGGAAGATCTGCTCTGCTCAGGTCAAATTGTGGAAGAAACGTCAGAAAAAGATCATAACCATGATCGCGACTGATTACCAAGCCCTTTGTTGAACGCAACATGGCCCGGGCATCTGCTGACATTTGGTGAATTTGCAGATGCTTTTTCAGCAAATGAATCACAGGCGTTGAGTTTTTTTCAATGTGCAAGTGAAGCTTATGTATGTCAAACTGAACACCCTCAAACTTGAGGTCGAGCTGCACCACCAGTACATCGATGTCAAAACTGTCTTGAAAAAGAGCCAACTGCTCATCTTCGGTGGCATTGCAGCTAAAAATAGTGATATAGTTATCCCGTTACTTCAAAAATTCTCCCACACTGGAGGCTCGTGCCATCGCCTGCATGCAATGAGCTGCATTCTGCCGTCCAGTACTGTACAGGCCATGTGTCCCCGGATACATTTCACCTGCTGGGTATACAGACAGACAGACAGACAGACAGACAGACAGAGAACTTTATTCAAAACAAGTACTTTATTCAAAACAATTTCCCTTCAGGAAGTTCCCTCAGGGAAATTGTTTTCTCCAGAAACCACATTTAGCACTGTTTAAAAAATACAAAATAGAATATAAAATAGAGATATATATCTAAATGTTAAAAATCTGGCAAGGAAAATAGACAAATAAGTTAAATTAAGCCTTAGGCAAGAGCTATATGTGAGTGTGAAGCCTCTTTTATAAGGGAGAGCCGCCTCAATTGCAACACGCACGTTATCTCTTGGTAAGTTGTTGCTTGGCCACTATGAGAGAAAATAAATTAATTCAATAAACGCTTCAGGTAATAAAAAATATAGAGATAACTATAAAGGGTGGCTTAGGTTTAATGTTGACATGTAGTTGACTAACACTAGCTAGTCTGAAGTCAAGTAATGTTAGGATTGGAGGCTTCTGTGCTGATCATCATGTAATGAAAGAAAAACACAGTATCATCTTATACAAGTATCCTTTCTTAACACTCCTATTCAAGATGGTAAGTGATGTCCATAACAGTTAAAGTTTCAGGACACTGCGGACTTCTATCAGTGTCATAAATTTTGGGGCAACAGCGCGGTGAATGATGATGAAGCATCCTCACTGATAGTACTGCAGACTTAAACATGCTTTCCTTCGTATAATTCATCAATAGGCTCAAATAAAAAGATAAAAACGAGCCAGGGCACGAACAATAGCTGATGTAAGTATAACGTCACGTTACATTATTAAAATTTAAGTGTCACATCCAAATACATAACGCGATCCTAACGTCATGTGAAAATATAGTGCTAACTCCAGCTAAATGTGGGCTTAACGTTATTTATCTGCTTCAGATTATTCGCCAGTCATATATTAGAAACGTTAGGATCTAACATTACTGTAAACTAACATCACTGATTCAGTCAAATGTCGGTAAGTCATTTGGTCATAGAGTCGTGAAAATGAAAAATTAAACTTGCATATCATATACAAATGTACATTTAGCACCGTTAAACTACGTTAATAAGTTCTGTTTTCAGCCCTAACTTGTTATACAATGTTGTAACATATTCCTGTGTGTATTTAATTTGTGTAGGGGCTAAAGTTATCCGAGAAAGGAGGGTTTTGTTTTTTACGTCTTTTCGGGTGTGTTTCTCTGTTTCACTGCACTTCGTTGAAGGAAACACCCCCTTTTACATCTGGCTGTTGGGCTCATCGTCAGTTCCCTGCAATAAACGGAGATCGCCTCCAAAGGTATGCACGGTTACATAAATGAAGCAAATATTAGCAAATATGCTCTTAAGATTTAAACAGGCATCAACCTCAGCAGCAAAGTTAACTTTACCTACATTAGCAGTAAGTACTGGCAGCACAGTCTCTCGCATTTTTAAAGTCCCTCGCTGCGCGACGCTGTGCCCCGCCCCTACCGTCCGTGGGGGGGCGTTCACGCTGGTAACATGTCAGACAGACAGACAGAGTACTTTATTGAAATTGTTTTCTCCAGAAACACCACATATAGCACTGTTTAAAAAATACAAAATAGAATATAAAATACAGATATAAATCTAGAAGTTAGAATGTTAAAAATCTAGCAAGGAAGAAATAGACGCAGTAAAATAAGTTAAATTGAGCCTTAGGCAAGAGCTATATATGGGTGTGTATATGTGTATATGAGTATATTCATGAACAGTATATATGCAATATAGTAATACGACTACTACTAATAATAATACTGTTAATGGCAATAATAACAGCAGCAGCAATAATGGTAATGGTAATAATAATATAATATTGACATAACATAGTAATAAAAATAATAATAATAATATATAATATAATATAATGTCCACAAATATATTGCACATAATGAAATTGCACAGGCCGGATTATTGCACTCAGTCCAGGTTATTGCACATTGTCCTCTGCTGGTTGGCATGGCACGGCATGGTTCCTTCCGGTCCGCGATCAAACTAATAGCTGCTTGAATTCACAATTATATTACTACTACTATCATTAATATTATCATTACTATTATTATTGTTACTGTTATTATTATATTACTGTTGTTACATATATTCCTCCGTCTCATTGACTCTTTGCCCCGTCACACAAGCGATCATGCTGAAGAGCTTGCTGAGAAGGAGAATAATAAAGCACTTTCTTTGATAAAAATCTGTTTTGTTTCATTAAAATAATCATTATTCATTACATTTTTAGTGTGTCTTATTGATTTTTTTCCACATTTTATTCATCCACCACATGATTAGACACTTTTTTCTGATAACTACATGTGCTTAAATGGTAAAACACAGAATTTAGAAAAATGAAAATTGAAAAAACAGAATTTGGGAAAAAAATAAAACGGAATCTGGAATAAATTAAAAACGGCCCTAGTTTCCAGGGACAGGGTAAGGATAAGGTATGGAGAGTTAAGGATAGTGTTTTAACAGGGACTGGTGTTCAAATGACTGAGATCAGGCATTCAGTGAGCTCTGTGGCTTGTGTGAGTACTAATCATACAACATTGTTGTACTGGGCTTTTTGTCATTGCAGACAATGGAGGATTTCAATTTCGAGGACCAGTTGGTCACAATTGAAGCAAGGATGGATGCTATCCAGTCCGTCTTCGAGAAACAGTTGAGGTCCTTACGTGAGACAACAACACAAGAGCTGGGAGACGTTAAAAGACAGGTTGAGGATCTCAACCGTAGGGTCCTCAGCCTTGAACAAAACAACGAGGATGAGAGTGTTGTTGCTGAGGTGAAGCGCGACATCCAGAGGCTTCAAGCAGTTCTGCAGGGGACTGTCCTGCAACTGGTACCTCGGCTCTGCACTGCAAAAACTGAAATCTAAATTAGATGATCTTATATTAGGGTGATATTTGCTTGTTTTTTGTCTGATAAGATCATTCTTCTCACAAAGCTGTTCTTATGTAGCGTATTTTGCTTGTTTTTAGTGTATTGCTCCTAAATGATCTCAGTAAGATATTAAAGCTTGCTAATGAGATTCTTTTGACTCATATTGAGTAATACAAGCTTGAAACTAGAATATCAACTGTTACAAAGCTTTCTCATCTACACACACAAGTATAAAACCACTTTTCAAAGTAAAAATTACTTATTTCAAGCATGAAATGACAAATCATGACTTTAACACAACTAAATCTCTCCACATAATAAAAACAGATAACAAATGCAAATTAGAATCCGTTGTTTTATTTTAGACGAAACAATAACAAACATGCACCTATATTTCAGTACATTTGGTAAAATACTGTAAACTGGCACTTGATATTTGAGCTTTTACCATGTACAATCTCACAAAGTTTGAACCAGAAATAGCTTCAGAAACAAATATGAACCTTCCTTAATCTTCATTTATTCATTTTCTATACCCCTTTATCCCTTATATCTGAGGAGCCCTGTGAATTAATTCTCACCTTTGTATAATTCTATTACATCCCCAAGATGATATTTTACCTGTACAAAGGTTTGACTCTTGCTGCTGATTGTGTAATAAGGGGTAAAATCCACCAGCTTTTCAGCATCCACTAACTCATTAGCCTTTGCAAGGTGTGGGACCTCAACTTGATATGCCATGAGATTTCTATCAAAGTGTATTGTTTGAAATGGTTGGAATTCCAAACATTCAAGCATAGAATCAACAACATATATATTTTTGACCAGCCCAAATTCTGGCATATTACCACTCACTACTTTGGCAAGGATCATTGACTTCTGAGTTATGTACTTATTGCCATTTATCACAAGCCATTTGACTGACACAGCATGATTTACTTCATCATAACCGAGGAAGTCTCTCAGTTTTCCTTGTAAATACTGTAGATCTTTGACTTCCGCCACAGGTCCCATCTCCCTTTCATTTGAAAATATTGGATGAACGGAATGGTCAACATTTTGGCAGCTTTCATATATTTGATTCTGATTAACCAAAGATTTGCAAATATTTTTAAAATTGAGCTTTGAAGCCCATCGTTTAAAGTGGCAATGTTTAGATTCAAACCGCATACACATATGTCTAACCATTGGACCTAATGATTTAATCTGTGTTGGCAAATGTATCAGATAATGCTGTTTAGGTGTAATATTGTGTTGTGGAAAAAGGTTCCTCCAATGCTTCATATGAGTTTCAATTAGTGACTTCAATCTAGAAACAGTTGCAATGGTCAGAACAGGTGCAAACACGATGTGCACAATCTCTATTAGCTCATGTATTAGACGTAAATATGCATTGTCTTCTACACTCTCCAAAACAAATGTTAATATCCTTAGCAGGACAAGAATTTGCCCAGATGACTGTTTTAATTTACCATCACTTGAAATGAATGTACTCAGTGAAATTGGGGATGGCCGATCTCTGACATCCAGAGGGGAATAAGGGAAACCCAGGATAGCAGATTCACAGAGTCCAGATCTATCAGTCCCGACTGAACAAGATGATGTAACACACTTTTGATTTCTAAAGGAGCTACACCTTCCAGAATAACATGCATAATGTCTTGTGGAGTTTGTTGTATCATGTCAAAAGCAGGGAATTCAACTAATTTGCTTCTTCGATTGAAGTGTGACTGCATGTCCTCAAAAGAACACTCACAGTGTCTGCATTTACTGTAAGCAAAGCCAACACCCTCCTCGAACCCTGCCACTTCATGCTGTGCTAAAGTGTCTCCACAGACTGAGACAATGGCACCATAAATAGTTTTCTGTCCATTACTTGTTTGCATTTTAACACCGTTGTACAATGCATCCAGATCTTCTTTGATTCTGTTTAATATCACATCCACACCACATTGACAGAGGTCTACTGATCTAGCCATGGCAAGTAATCTAATCGCATCAAGTTTAGACCTATATTTTGGATTTATGTTTGCTAGAGTGTAACACACCATCAACAGCTTATTTTTTGAGGCAAAGGATCCAAGTGGATTACAGACCTCGATTTCATCTGTGTATAGAACAATCTGCAATGCATTTGGGGTCTCTGAAAATAAGGGGTGTGAGTTTAAAATGGAGCCATGAACAATGTCCTGAAAAAAACCCTCCTTGCACCTCTGTGGACCCTTTTCAATCATACAGAATATCTTTGGGTGTGATAAAAATTGCTCTGGACTTTTGACCAATGGAATGTAATGAAATACTTTGTCTTTAATGAAAAGGTCTTTTGATGTTCCAAGTTTCTTCTTGCATATAGTTTGAGAAATTAGAATTTCCTCTGTATCCACAATGCTTAACTGCTTCTTCGTTACACTGTTCTGTCGAAATGTTGTTGCAACACTCATGAAAGGGTCAGCAAAGCTGTCAAACACATCCAGTACTTCGTTTTGAAGGTGTCCTGAAGTACTCCCAGAATGCTTCTTTAGCACCTGCTCTATCTTGCTCCTGAGGTTGCTCACCAGTGATGTTTGCCACTGCTGCACACCAGCAACAATGTCATTCATGCCTTTCTGAAATGACAAGAATAACACAACTTAGTAACATTTTTAAAAAACAGTTTTGTTTCTGATGTAGACATTACACAACTAGACAGTTACTGAACACTCCGTGTAACTGGAAACAAGTAAATAAAAACTGTGCTGTGTTTAAAAAAAAAACGTACCTGTGAGAGGCGATGCTTGGCCTGTGCATTTATCACAAAGGCAGTGGCATGTGTTGTCAAATCCTAAAAACAGGGGAAACTCTGTAGTAAGTATCCTGACATATTGTGATTTGACATTCATAGTTACATATCAACTACTATGTTAATCAGAGAAAAAAACTCCTTATTAATAGTCCTTTTAATGGTAAATCATTTTTGCTCCCTATAACTAGTGTGTTTTAGCTTTCATATTTTGTCTTATTACTCATACATTAAGTGTCAAATCACTATTACTGTGCTGCAGTTGGTATTCATAGTGTGTTGATACCAATACATCGATTTCAGCAGAGTCACTTACTGGTTGTACTGTGGCAGCACTGTCTTGGTAAATGTCCATTTGCCCGTCATCTGTGTCAGCTGTACAGAAATGTGGACTGGTGATGCCGGAATCCTGTGGAAAGAGAGGATTCAGAGACAAGCACTTTAAGGCCCCGTGTCCACTTTAGTCATTTATCAGTGGTTTATCTATTTTAGCTTTGTAAAATATTGTAAATAATGATATAAGTATAATTCTTGAGTGGTTTCTGCCCATTCTGTTGCTGTATTTTCACCCAGGTTTGCCGTGTTTCTGCCTAGTTCTTTTCTGTCGTCTTTTCATCGTAGTTTGTGTTTTCATAATTATTCAAGGTAAATGTTACTGAATAATAAAAGTGATAAATTATAATTCTCAAAAGTGCTGTATATTTTCATTTAGACTTTTTATAGAGGAACCAGTTGAAAATTTCAATCTCCCTTTCTTTTCTTATAATTACACACTGTACATTTACAAATTAATAATGACAAATGATCTAGAATGTTTTATTTTTACCTGAAAGAGGGTGCAAAATAATTTACTCAGGGCATTTTCTCACACATTTATTGACTAAAAAGACCAGGCAGCTACTTACATTCAAAGTAGTAAAGAGTTAAATAAAGGGCTGCACTGGACCATGGCATTATTCCAAAGTACCAGTCAAGATATTGAGTGTTCAAGCTGCATGTGTCATGACTCATCGTATTCTGCTTAGGGTCCTATTTTGGGTTTTCAGATTATGGTCACCCTATTGTGGTAAAAGTGGCTGCCAGACTTGACCTCAATGTAGCTACCTATTTCTACTTAAGAAGTGCATCTGTGCTAACACCACTGACTTAACAGTCCACTACTGTATGTTTACAGTGTGACTGTATGTGTTTTTCAGCTGCTAATATTAGCGCAGACATGCTTCCCAGTCTCTTGAAGGAGGACTTGCGTGATCTCTTTCCGGGGCCTGAGCACTTTTTCCGAAGGAGAGCCCTTTGGAGGACAACACATGGTGAAAATGAGGTGATATGAGATCTTTACATTGTGTGGATATTTAACCATGCTGTGATTTACAATGTCAGTGAAACTGTCATGGTCTCTGTCTTCCGTTCCCTGTTGATTTTTTCCTGTTTTATTTTGAAGTTCAGTGGCTAGTCTTCCTCTAGTCCTCCTGTTAGTTTCTCTTTACCTTTCCTTTTTGGGTTTTTTGCTTCTAGTGAACTGTTATTAACTTGCTTATTAGTTATTAACTTAATTAATGTGAGATAAATGCTTGTGTTTTTCAGTGTGAAGAATCCGACCAGCCTCGCCCAGGCACCTCCTCTGGAACTTCTGATGCTGCCACAATGCCACCACCCCAACCCCTTTGTCAACCTCCTCCCCTGCACCTACCACCTGTTCAACGCCAGGAGATAGTGCCAGCAGAACTGTGCAGCTTCTGAGTCCACAATATGTTGTCTACACAGACACAGAGCTGGAGCAGTCAAGAACCACCTTTTTTGAAAAACAGCGTGCTGGGCAAGAAGGAGACTTTACACTCTCCAAGGAGCTTCGCTGTCGCCTGATAAGGAATACAGTAACAAGCATGATTGCCATCAAGAGAGCTGTAGGGGATGACTTCCAGTATCCATGCAGCCGTGAGCTTACTGTGATGGCTAAGCGTCTCACTGAGTACTACCCAATGTTGCGGGACAGATCTGCAGCTAGTGGAGCTGAATGGGTAAGAGGATATGCTTTATTCAGCGTTGTTACGTTTACAATGTTACAATTTCAATTAAATGTATACGCCTTACTTTCATTTTGGTCAGGAATCAGTGAAGAAGCAGCTTCTGAAAAGGGTCCAAAATGTGACACCCTCCAAAAAGAAGCAGGGAGCAACTCCTTCAAGAAAGAGGCGACGGGTCATCAGCTTTGAGAGCAGCAGCCAGGAGTCATCCACTGACGACAGTGGGTCCACTGCCTCAACTTTGATCTTGGAAAGAGCAGCGCAGTCTGGAGGCAGTTCCCCAGAAGCAGAGCAGTTGGATGGTAAGAGCACATGTTGAGATTGTTTTTTTGCATTAAAAAACCATTACATGAATTGACAAGGGGGAATCTTTATCTATT
>JBBMOC010001381.1:0-12169 GCA_037975185.1 Centropyge bicolor | reverse complement strand
GGGTTAGCCGGCTAGCAACGATATTTAGCATTTAACCTAGCTGGTTAGCCGTAGCTAGTTTGATTATTTCGAATAAAGCGACTTTTTTCAGCCAATAGCGTTCATTCGACCCGCCTCAGCTCCGCCCTCGCTCCACCTCTTTGTCCATATTTGGAGTAACCGGAGGTAGGCTACCAAGATGGCTACGCACTACGATTTGCTTCATTTTTGCTCTTCAGAAACCTATGGGTGACGTCACGGACACTAAATCCATATTTTATACAGTCTATGGTATAAATATTTAAAAGCAGCGTCACCACAAGCAGCTACAACTCTAAAATGCTACTTACACACTGAGACATCAGTCCTAACAGTGAGTAATGAAGTACACCAATCACAAGAGACATTACAGTACTTTTTCATTTCGTACTCACGTTAGCTGATAATATGTTCTACTTAAATAAGGTTTTAAATGCAGGACTCATACTTGCAATGGAGATTTCCACGTTGTTGTATTGGTACTTCCACTACTGCTCCATGTACACACACAAACACAAGCCTCAATTTCAAACAGGTGTTGATCCCAAGAGCCCAGTCGCAGAATACAATCACAGTTTCTGTAACCTGTAACCTGACTCATGAGGGAAATACGCTCATGTTGCCTTTCATGTATGAGTTTTCAATTCTCTCTCAAAAGGCTAAGTGAAGGTTACATCTCTGGCGACAGCTGCAGCTGGGACAGCGTCGGCAGCCTCCTCTGGATGTTGTCGCGCTCGACGTCCATCGCATGCTCGTACGACCAACCTGCTACCTGGTGACACGCTTTCATGCGTCGACTGAATTGTTTTTGTGGATATTATCTTCATGTCAGCAGCAAGTGATGCTCCCCATGTTGCCGTTTTAAATTGCAATTTATCTTTGAGACTGTCAACACAGGGAAAATGCAATCCTGTCACCAGACAAAAACAATGTCATTACTGGACCATTCTGCAGAATGCTGTATTATGCTCAATGATGCTCAATTCTGCAAGAGTATTCTGAATAATTAGTTTGAAAGAATACACAATTTGTTTACTTGTAATGAAAAATGGATATTCCACCTTTTTACCCATTGATGGGTTGAGATGAAAAAAGCTACTTGTTAGAGAATATTTTGAAAGCTTGATTGTAAGGTTATATTCTAGATTTATAGTTTTTTTTAAACTACTGATAATATTTTTGAAGAAAATTATGATAGTAACCTTTACATTATGTGGTGTCTTTGGTGATATATGACACATCTGTCACATGATGGATCAGTGTGTATAATCTAGGAGTCTCTGTGAGGCTCTAGCACATGTGTTTGATGAACAAACCAAAACACTGGACAAACTGAATTCTTGACCTGATGAGGTCAGAGGTCAGAGTCGGGTCACAAGTCAGGGGATCACCAAAGTTCACAAGCCTATCTACACTGCACTAAACTGCATGGTAATCCATCTACACGCGCACACACACACACACACAGGTTTGTTTTGCTATTCTTGTGAGGACCTTCCATTGACATCATGCATTCCCTAGCCCCTGACCCTAACCATCACAACTGAATGTCTGACCCTAACCTTTACTCAAACCATAAACTTTTTGTATTTGTAACCTTAACCCTAAAACCAAGGCATCCTAGTTTAATCCTTGTGAGGACCAGGCAAAATGTCCTCACAAGACAAAATGTCCTCACAAGAAAGGTTGTTTGTCAAGAGTTGGTCCTCACAACTATAGCAAAACATGCACACACACACACACACACACACACACACACACACACACACACACATACACACATCTCTTTTGCACTTGGTTTTCTGAAGCTATGCAATGCCAGGTAAATTATGAAAATAGCCGACTTAGCCTTTAGGCTTCAGTGTCAGTCATACAGTATGCATGGGCGTTAATGCAAAAACACATCAGGAATTTTCACACTTCGTATGGCAATATGCACACAGCACAGAAAGTTTGGCTGCTCCTTTGCTGCTCGACACTTTGAATTATAACACATAGATGTTTGAAATGCGTGGACAAGATGGAACCGATATAGACAGTCGCTTCAGAGTCGCCTGAACCTTAATGTGATGTTTGTGGTCTTACAAGATTCCAAGCTGAAGCAGCTAACTTGTGGCATGGAGTCTGCAGCCAATGGTGATGTACCAAAACAGAGAAGTCAATAAAATAGTTTTTTTTTTCCTAAAATTCGGAGTCATTGCAACCACGAGAGCTCCTTGAGCACACGGTCGTATATGTGCACAACAAATATTAGAGAGACTCCTGCTCCCCTCCAGGCCCACTCTTACAATAACTGATTCCAACAGCGGTTTGTGTCAAAATGACGTGCAAGTTGGGATGTGCCTGAACTACCTGCCACAATTAACTGCACTCACAGTTTCATAGCTTTAACCCTTATCAAGTAAATCTAAGCAACCGAGAGAAGTGACAGATGGGAAAACAGCCATATTGTTTTTGTTGTTACAGTCATGAGTGAAGGTTCTGGAAGACACTGATAAATGATGTTGTGGGGTCATCTTGGAAGGCAATGACAGACTTTGAGATCATGGTGTTGTTATCATCTTTTGTTTTGTTTCCTAACAGCAGGAACATGGAATCTCCTGAATCTCCTAGCCTACATTATTCCAGGCAGAAATTTGTCTTTAGGAACCTGCTGTTGCACATTTGCTTCATCTAATAGTATCTGAGAGCCTTTGAGAGCTGTGGTTCTCTTCAGTGTCGACATCAGCTGCTGACCTGTGGGTGTTATTTCTTGTCGGACCTTTCTTTTGAAAAGAAAGATTGGCAATCGTAGTGTTTAGAGTTGTTGGTGAGTTTCTACCCTGCTGTGATCTTCTTCAGGTGCAGAACCACAGGAAGCCAGCTTCCACTGAGAGTTCAGTGGACTTCACCTTCAGCCGTTCCATAAGAAACCCACTCACCTCGAAGAGCGCACCATCGCAGATCATTCCATTTGTATGCATTGTCTTGTACGTTGTGTGTCCTCTAAAGGCTCCTTCTGCGCCGACTGATTAGGTCTGATGGTGTTAAAAGGTCTGGATGTTGCATGGTGTTTCCAGCCTCCCTGCGGCACCAAGTGACAAAGCCGGACAGCTTGATGACAATGAGCTTAAAGGGCGACTTTGCACACACTCGACACACAGCAGAGTACACACTGCTGTGTTGACGACGAGGTGGCTGTTGTGTTGTTTTGAAGGTCAGCGGCCTGCTGTGCAGTGCTGTGTGTCGCCCCAGGCTCGCTTTCTTTGCCTTATACACTCGTGTCCGCCAACATTCTTAATGCTGATGTGTGTTCGCTTCACTTCACTTGGCTTTTCTTAATGACTCCGATACGTGCATTATGCATCAGTGCCATTATCCTTTGTGGAAAGGAGATCCATCAGAATGAGCCTTTTGTATGGACAGCTGGCAACTAGAGGGAGTAAACATGTGCAGATAATATGTTGGTTCTGTTTGAGATTCAGTGATGTACATATCTATAGTAATATCTGCGGTCATGGTGTTTAAAAGATGGCAGACTTACTCTTCAATGGAGCCAAAGTGAATTGTAAGCGAAGGGTGGTGTGAATTCAAAGCGTGTCATTGAGAGTTCTTGCTTCCTCAAATGTTGCCCTTGGCATGTTTCACCATTGCATGACATGAGTGGTATCCAATTAACACGATCTCATCTCTGTTTATGTTGCTTTACCAGCTCTATAAAGTGTAGCCTTGTGTATTTTCAATACTGTGTATACAGAAGAGCAGAAATGGCATCATCATTGAGTGCACCAACATAAAAGTAATACGTCATAGCAAATATGTGGACACGCTAGTCCTTAAAGCTACACCAGGGGTTTTCAAACTGTTGTCGCTTTGTATGTTCCACACAGGCTTAAATAAGGTTTTAAACTATAAATGCTATACACATCTTTATTTTTGTAAACACCTTAAACATGTTTGTATGTTCTTAAACATATTTTTAAAACATTTTAATCATCTTTTTCTGTGTGTGTGGATAAATATCTTTTTTTAACATCTTTATGTGTTAACATCTTTTTTTAAACACATTTTAGCATCTGTTTTTAGCATATTTTAACAGAGTTTTTTAATATCTTTTTGAACACATTCAATTTAAGGCCTCTTTGTGCAATTCCTCAAATCAGATAATAAACAGATCAACGTCAGTCAGATATATATTTTTTTATCATAGCGGCTTGGTGGTTAAACTTTGGTGCTTGGTTTCAATATGACGCCGGAGTTTACATGGTGGCATACTGTCGTTAGCTTGCACCTCTTTGCAGATAACACTCTGTGGCAGCGGAGCATCATCAGGACCAATACATGAAAAGCCAAACTTTAAATAATCAGGGTCATACTTCCTCCGTTTTCTGCTCGCCCCAGACTCTGTGCCCTCTCTCACTTTCACCTGAGATACTAAAGATCCATCCATCTTGTCTCTTGTCAGATGTTTACACTTTTTTTCTTTTAGGGTTTATTTTTTCACTCGCCCCGCCTCCCCTGAAGCCCTCTGGCGCCCCCCAGGGGAGACCGCTTAGCTACACTAATCATATTTCTATATTAACTATGGGTCAAATAACTATGTTATGTAAAAGGTGACCCACAATTCGGAATCCATATTTACCACTCAACTGCAGTTCCCCTCCAGTCTATAAAACATTTTAGAGTCTTTCAGCTCTTTGTTTTGGTTTCAGGGCCCGCTCTTCTGTTTTGGTTCGCTCTTATCACTCTCATTACCATCACCTGTCCAGCACCAAACAGCAGGCAACCAGCTGAGAATTTCACTTTCGAAAACGTCAACAGTTAGTGTCGTCAGTTCTTAAACATTTACTGAGTGTTGTTAAAAGAAAAGGTGATGTAATGCAGTGGTAAACAAGCACCTGTCCTAACCTTTTTGTAATGTGTTGCAGGCTTCAAATTCAGAATGAGAGTATATTAACAAAGACAATTATAATTTTCAGTTGAATATTAAATATCTTGTCTTACTACTGATTTTTGTTGATAAATTCCAATCATTGCATTCTGTTTTTATTTATCTTTTACAGAGTCCCAACTTGTTTGGAATCAGGGTTTTAGGTTCACCTTGACTTTTTTTTCCTATGACATTTGAACATTAGAACATTACTGAAGACATTGGTGTGTCATTCACATGCCATTTGTGTGAACAGGCAGGAGCAGCAGTGTGAAAACTTGATGATGATGAGCAGCAGATGAACATTAAGTTTTAGTCACTTTGTTTACATTGTAACATACTAATTAACAATGTCAATGAGCAATCAGCTGGAACTCTGCTGAATGTATTAGCTGTTGTTTGTAACACCTGTACCTCCTCCTCATCATGGATTTAAAAGCAAAGTAAAGCCTCTCCAAAAAATTCCAAAAATAATGTTAATTGATTGATTAACAATAATTAATCACACACACCAACACACCCGTCTTCAGATTATAATACACAGATCAATTCATTGACACTACGGTACGGTATCAGGGGGGTGGTCTTAAACTGGATGAGAAGCTATTTAAAGAACAGGCACCAGTTTGTGAAAATGGGTGAGTATGAGTCATCATGTTTGGATATTGCTTGTGGTGTCCCCCAGGGGTCAGTATTGGGTCCAATTTTGTTTGTGCTTTACATTAATGATTTATGTAATGTATCACAATCATTAAAATTAGTACTATTTGCAGATGACACAAATGTCTTCTGTATTGGAGAGAATTTGCAGCAGCTTCTGGAGGTAATCACGCTGGAAATGACTAAATTAAAAAACTGGTTTGACAATAATAAATTATCGCTAAATTTAAGTAAAACAAAGATGATGTTATTTGGAAACTGTAGAACAACCAATCAAGTAGAACTCAAGATAGACGGTGTCAACATTGAAAGAGTATTTCTGATCAAATTTTTAGGAGTGTTGATAGACCACAAAATCTGCTGGAAACCTCATATAAAACATGTCCAATCAAAACTCTCAAGAAGCATCTCAGTCTTGAGCAAAGCAAAACACGTATTGGATCATAAATCACTGCATATCCTCTACTGCTCCCTGGTCTTACCGTATCTAAATTACTGTGTGGAAGTCTGGGGCAACACCTACAAAAGCTCATTGCAACCACTATTCATACTGCAGAAAAGAGCCATACGAATAGTTCATAAAGCAGGATACCAAGATCACACCAACTCATTATTTTTACATTCCCATGCCTTAAAGTTATTTGACCTGGTAGAATACCAAACTGCACAAATAATGTATAAAGCAAAGAACAAGCTACTTCCATATAATATACAGAAACAGTTTTCTCAGGGAGAGGGAGGTTACAGCTTGAGGGAAAGAAATGATTTTAAAATTCCAAAAATCCGTACAACAAGTAAAAGCCAGTGCATTTCAGTTACAGGTGTGAAATTGTGGAACAGCATGAACATGAAACTGAAGCAATGTCCAAACATAAACCAGTTTAAAAAGCGGTATAAAGACTTAATCTTTAAAAGGTATAGGGATGAGGAGGGGTTTTTATAGAAAGAAGTGTGAAAGACTGTGTGTAATTTCTGTCGAATGTGATGGTATATATGGGTCTTTGTGTATATGTGTATACATATGTGTGTGTGTGTGTGTATATGTGAATATGTATGAGTGTGTGTATACTTGTATATAAATATGTATATAGGTAATTTAGACACAAACTGTTATATAGGGTACACAGTGTGAGGAAAGGCATAATTAAATAATGTTCAATGTTTGAAATATAGAGAAGGGGTAGGATTATATAAGTGTATACTTCTTCCTACTCCTTTTCAGGCATGTAAATATGTGCGAATTGAGGAAACAATGAAACGCAGCTCTTACTTTGCTTGACTAATTGTCTTGCAATATAGATATGCTGCTTGTTTTGTTTTGTTTTGTTTTTTGGTTGTTGTTTTCACATGTCTGAAATAAAAAAGGTTTCATTCACACTAGAATAAGATCATGCCTGTGGTAAAGGGATGATCTATGGTATATGTTATTATAAGGAACTCTGTTGGCTCTGCTGGGAACTGATGTGCTAAAAATATGATGGCTGTAAATAGAAGGTTGCTCCCTTTGTGTTTCTCTGTTTACTCAGTTCACTTAACATCCTATGCATATCTATTGTATGAGTATACATATGTATGGCATATGTATTTTTTTTTTCATTCACCTTGGATGCAGGCTCAGTCATATATGTCCTTTGTGTGTGTGAAGTACTGCGAATGGATGGGGCTGGACATACCTACACACACACACACCCAGTATATGTAGGTGTGCACACTGCATGCTTATTTTTACAAGATGCTTACATATGTCTCGCACGTATTTTGTAATTTAATGAAAATCTGGCCTGTCTTTGCATGCAGTCATTGTTGTGAATTCAAGAGTGTAATTTCATGACAGCAAATTCATTAATTTATCTTGTGGTACAAGTTGAGATATGAAAGAGAGCCGGGGCTGAATGACAGGCCCGTGCTTTAATTGGGCTCTGTGTGAGCGGAACCAGCGAGCAGTGAAGCAGAGTGATACAGACCTAATGGAACTAATGACTGTTTTTGTAAGGTGACATCGAGCACGAGCATCACGGCTGCTGTTAATTCAAATGCCACATAACAGAAATATGGAGAGATTTGCAGAAGTTTCTCAGACGGATTTAAAGCAATAAAAACTGTGGTGTAGTGAGCCATGTCTGTTTTCATTGATGAATGAATTGAATGTAATTTTCTTGTTTGTTTTATAGTAACAGGAAAATCACATTTATGGTAATTAGTTCAGTGTCAGAAGGTGGTCAAGAACCACTCATCCAAACGACTGCACGTTTTTATCGATTAATCTTTTTTCGATTAGTTGATTATTCTAATGACTTACTCGATTAAAATGATAATTATTTCACCCAAAATAAATGTCAACAGAAAGTCAATTTTCAGTGACTGCTGCTAACAGAAACACGTTCCACATGCTGACGATCTGAATATACCACGCTTGGTCGGGGACAAAAAGTCGACAGGACGAGGCCGTCTGGACAAAACGCTCCGGGATGCTGCTGTGATAAGCCATTTCCAATTTTCAGAGCACCACATTGCTGGGCCTCTGTCTCAAACACTCCCACGCTATAGCTGATTGTTGGGGAGGATTTTTAGCTGCAGCTCCTTCCCTGGGGGGGGAATCCATGCTTTGACCAGGTGCAATCATCTCTGCTATCAGAACACACTTGATTGGCTGAGTAGCATGAGATGATTTACAACACATTCAGCTGCTCTGTGAGTTTTCTGGGCTGCTAACCCAGAAAGGAATGGAGAAACTACATTGGTTAATACAGAAATGCTTCTTCAAAATTTAATCATTGGTTGAGCGGTTGTTAAGACAATCAAAGGTCAGACAGACAGAGATTCCTCTATAGCAGGGGTTTTCAAAGTGTGGGATAGCGAGCCTCCCTAAAGAGAACTCAAAAGCATGCTGCCCCCCCTTTACCCCCCTAATTATTATTACTATTATTATTGTTATTGTTGTCGCTTTGTATGTTCCACACAGGCTTGAAAAAGGTTTTAAACAATAAATGCTATACACATCTTTATTTTTGTAAACATCTTAAACATGTTTGTATGTTCTTAAACATATTTTAAAAACATTTTAATCATCTTTATCTCTGTGTGTGTGGATAAATATCTTTGTAAACACATTTTAACATCTGTATGTTTTCAGCATCTTTTTAAAACACATTTTTAACATCTGTATGTTTTAACATCTTTTTTTAAACACATTTTAGCATCTGTTTTTAGCATATTTTAACAGAGCTTTTTAATATCTTTTTGAATACATTCAATTTAAGGCCTCTTTGAGTTTACATGGTGGCATACTGTGGTTAGCTAGCACCTCTTTGCAGATAACACTCTGTGGCAGCGGAGCATCATCAGGACCAACACATGAAAAGCTAAACTTTAAATAATCAGGGTCATACTTCCTCCGTTTTCTGCTCGCCCCAGACTCTGTGCCCTCTCTCACTTTCACCTGAGATACTAAAGATCGATCCATCTTGTCTCTTGTTAGATGTTTACACTTTATTTTCTTTTAGGGTTTATTTTTTCACTCGCCGCGCCTCCCCTGAAGCCCTCTGGCGCCCCCCAGGGGAGGCGCGCCTCACACTTTGAAAACCGCTGCTCTATAGTGTGATAACAAATATAAGAAGTCATTACATTGCTATGATATTCATATTTTCCACACATATTTACTCACTCTAACACTAGATACAATATTCTCGGCTGTAGCCGTTTCATACAATTCTATTAAACATAACACTATGCAGTAAAAACAGTCTAGTGAACAATCTCATTATCGTCTACATCTTTTCACTTCTACTCCACTGACTGATTTTGTGATATGGAGCACAACGATACTCCAGTGACTTCAGCAGAAATGTACTACTGCGTGCTACACTTTCATGTCAGGCGTCAGTACGGAGGCATGGATGTAATCTCTCTTTTGAAATGGATGATATGGCATTTTGGGATGAAACACTTCACCTGCCGTCTCCTGCCTCAGTGAAAGCCAGGGTGGAAGAAAGCACTGCTGGCGTGTCAGTTGTTGTCAGGAGGGTGGCTATAAGTGCTAATAAGCCAAGAGACATTCTAACTTTGGAGCAGGAGTGCTATTGATCTCCTCACTTGTGGAGCTGAAGTGGGGAGAAGGACACTTTACCTCCCCTGAACAAGGAAGGTAATTGGCTGAGCTGACCTTGCAGAGAGGCAGGAGAGAAAAGGAGGCAGAGTCAGATGAAGAGGTGAGGGAGTGAAAGAGAGCGAGAGGACGAAAGACTGAAAGAAAAAGGTTGATGTACACATTTTTACAATCACCTTGAGCTTATAGGGACTGGACACATGACACCTCTCCTCTGTTTACCTCCAGTGATACAACAGTGAAGAGGATACACAGCGTCCACGAGGCTCCTGCCTGTGGACAGTGATCATGAAAAATGGACTCCTTTTTCACGCTCGTGATGCAGTCTAGTAAAGAAGATTTTTCAATTTGTGATTATTCTCATTCACAGTGTGATGATTGTGTCGTGGTTAGAGCTCATTGTATTAGAATAAGCCAGAGATGTTTATTTTAGGATTTGGCAGTAAATGATATTATACGTTTTTCACATGTTGGAACATCTTTTCTTCATACAACAAATTATTTGAGATCGATGTTTCACATTTTATGGGTTAAAAAAAAAGCAAACTAATGCAACTGTGAGATAGACTTTTTTTTTTTAACTTAACACTGAAGATTTTGTTTTCCTTAGTTTCATGTATAGGACAAGAAATGATCCAGGGTCTAGCCTAACTTTTACACATCTTTGCCAAAAATATGTGGACAAGTTGTTTGCCTTGTCAAATCAGCGTTAAGAGATTTTTTTTGTATAACAAGCTGTAATTCACTTTACCTTGTTGATATAGTGAACTTGTTAGCAACAGTTATGAGGCATGGAGGAATATTAATGTCATAGCATCGGCTTTCTGGCCAATAGACAAGTGTAAGTCCAGCATTCACTCCTCTGTTAGCTCTGTTTGGTCCAAACCAAAACACTGAGCTGAAAGAGGCTAAAATGCTGTGCAAAGCTGAGGGGAACTGCAGTGGATTTGTCAGTCCCAGCAACTTCTATCACATACAAGAAGTCATTTAATTCGTTAATGAAAAAATATTGATCGCATCCGCTTAAATGATCACTTTTGTGATTTATATTTTTAAAAGATATTTTATTGTTTACAGTCAACTTTGTCAATATGTTGTGTATCCAGCAATTATTTTGTGACTGAAAAAAATAAAATAAATAACAGATCAGAAATCATACTTTTATACTGTTAATATTGGCAATTATATAGATACATTAGTCTAATTCATTGTGTTTACCGACTATTTGGATACTTTTTGACTATTTCAATTCATTTTCAACTTGGGTACGTGTTATCTTTAAAGCATTTGGATGTCAGATTATTTCCTTCCTCTGAGCCTGATTTGCAGACATCCATCATTCCCAGTAGAAGTTAGAGGAGCGGTCCTCTCGGTATCCCATGTGTCAACTATATGTGCCGTAATGTTGCACTACAACAAGCAGAAAGAACAAAGCTGGAGACTGTCAGCTGTCTTGTACACACAGAGAGAAGGAGCCGAGAGACGAGAGCAGCCCTGGTTATTTATGATTGTCTCCACACCGACAGAAAACCTCCGAGACTTCATTTAGACACAGAAAAACACAAACAAATAAATGTTCACTTTGCTTTAAGCTCAGTCATTCATTTCACAGCATTTGCAGACTGAGACCAATTTTTCAACTGGCTGCTCCGCGCTCGAATGCAGATTTAATGTTTCCCTTCCTGTTCTCCCCTTTGAATTTGTCCGGTAGACAGAAGAAACTGGATGGAGAATATTTAAAACTATACATGAGAACATTTATAGAGCTTGTCGATGTGCAGCACTGGGGGAGAGGAAGCTGTTATCTGGGTTAGGATTTACTCCGTTTGCTTTAGTTTGAACTGCTGCCAATATCAAATGACATGTTATTGGCCATCCATGAAGAAGCAGGTGCATCTCTCAAAGCCTCAAGGTGAGAGATGCAGAACAGTTTGAACAAAGCGCCTGGAGGCAACAGTAGCATACTCGCACTTTAATCTTTCCTTCTTTACTTCCAAACCCTATTTAAGTCGTTTATCTCCCATAAACTTCTTTGTCGGCTTTAGTGTTTTCACGCTTTTCTCCTCTCTGTATCTGACGTTTTCCTGTTCTCTAAACTGACTTCCACTATCACAGCTCCCCTGTGCTTGCAGGCTGTTCAGCTGAATGATTTAATTTGGCAGGCTATATACCTGACAGCACACCGCGGCAGATGGAGAAAACATTATCTTAAAGGAGGAAGCGCCGATAGAAATGATGCCCCTTGGCTCGGTGTTGGTGCGTGACGCGGCGGCCGACGAGGAAGTATTGATCGACAGAGTCCGGTCTTCTAATCTTCTGCCGTGGTTTCCTCATTTCAGCTGATACACCAGACGTGTGCACTCATGCCATATTCAGCCTTATAGCTTTTTTTATGCCCCTGGAGATTTACACTTCCACGTATGATGTGACCATAGACTGTATAAAATATGGACGTAGTGTCCGTGACGTCACCCATA
>JBBMOC010001380.1:0-12174 GCA_037975185.1 Centropyge bicolor | reverse complement strand
TCCCTCTTCCTCCCTCCTCTTCCCTCTCCCTCCCTCCTCCTCCCTCTCCCTCCCTCTTCCTCCCTCTTCCTCTCTCCTCCTCCCTCTCTCCAGACACTGACAGGTTCCAGTTCCTCCTGCTCCTCCTGCTCCTCCGCTCAGATGAGCAGAGGAGCAGGAGGAGCAGCAGGAGCAGGAGGAGAAGTCAAACCTCCGTCCGTGGCCTCCACGAATCAGCCCCAATCACTGAGTGTTCTGAGCAGCGGCTGTGATGTGTGTGTGTGTGTGTGTGTGTGTGTGTGAGTCGGGGGCTCTCTCCTCTCGTTAATCTCCCCACTTAGATCCTCCCTAATTGGGACGGACAGTCAGATGAGGAGACGGAGGACGGCAGGAAAACCAGAGGGCAGGAAGGAAGAGGAGCTTTGAAGCGGCGGCGGAGAACACGGCGAGAGCGAGACGTAACGCCGCTAAACGCACAGAATTCATGAGATATGAATAAATGTTGCTGCTCTGAATATTGATGAGCTCAGCCGTCAGCTGTGCTGGGGCAAACGCTTTGAAAGATTGGCTGTGACAAGCTGCCAAAAACAAAGTAGTTCATTCTTTGAAAAAAGGAAAATATCCCCATCAACACAGGGAAGGAAAAGAAGCCCCGAGGACATTTAAAGGAACATTCACCTCAAACTGCAGGAGGAGCCGAGGCCCCTCCCTGCCATCCACACCTCGCCAAGCTGGAGACTGCCTGCATTTCCCACAATGCCTTTTGACTGAGAGCATATGACAGGGGAGGATTTATGTTCAATGACTCAGGAAGTGAATGAGCGACAAAATCGAGCCTCAACCACGAGAAACAAACGGCCTCGTAAGACCTGGACTTTGCTTCCCAGGACCTTGTCTTCTCAGGCTGTGCTCTGCCCACAGGCTCTGAGCAGACGCAGGCTCAGGTCTCAGTTTTTAGGCCTGAGCCGAAATTCAAGCTGTAATCAACGTAAAATCCCAAACCCTGCAGGAGCTGTTGTCGGCCGTCTTCAGACCGGAGGCAGCTCTGAAACTGTCACATCTGAAACAGAAACTGAGCTTTAAACTGAGGCGCAGCAGCTGTTTTTCCCCATCTGTCCTTTAATGTGGACGATTACAATCTGTCTTCTTCTGACAGCTTCAGCGTGTGGTGACCACGCCCTCTTCACGCCCGGGCGGTAACGGCGGCGTCTGCTGGACTTCACGTAAGAAAGTCGGGTGGAGGATAAATAAAAGCACGAACAAACAAATCAAACTGATCCGGAGGGCGGACGTGCGAGCGGCTGGCGGCCTCTCGGCCTGCAGAGCCGACGCACAGCTCTGCTCTCCATCACTTGTTTATTCGGCCTTGTTCTGCTGAGGAGAGGAGGCGCAGCGGCCTGGTGAGAGCTGCCTGTGATCTATTAATACATCTGCATAAATTAGTCAGAGGCGCTCTGTAGCAGTTAGCCGGCTGTCAGCAGCTCTGGCTCCGGTCCGCAGAATCCACCGGGATTCTGTCCACAAGCTGTCGCCGGTCGATGCTGTCTGCTGCCTCAAGAGAGAGGCTCACCTCAGGGCGAGGCCCCGCCCACAGAGAGGTCAGAGGTCACGGTCTGAGCAGGGTGGAGGAGCCCCCAGCTGGGTTCCTCACATCCTGCTGCGAAGAACGTCAAGTCACAGAACGTGAACTAAGCAATTCTCATGTTTTAAAAGAGATCAAATCTGCAGGTGAGCAGGTCGAGGTGGCGTGACCTTTGACTTCGTGTCCTCCTCTTCAAACTGACACTGATTTTAAAGAAACACTGATCATCTCCTTTCAAGGCTGTTTAAAGGAGATGATCAGTGTATCGACGTGGAATCGATCCATCAGAACACAAACTGAAAACATTTCACTCACAACTTCAACTCACACACTTCCTTTCACTTCTCCGAGTCTTGGCGGCCATTTTGAAAATACATGTTTCATTTAAAACATAAGCAGCCATGAAGCTGGTGGATGGCGTCACATCCAGCGGTGGACTGGTGCGACATCGCTGAGCAGGAACAGGAAGCCAAACTCTGCTTTTACCGGTCGGGCCAGCTGTTAGTCTGCCTCCTCTTTTTTTTAAAATATTGAAATCCTTACTATCAAATCTGCCTCTTTTCATTCAGCTGGTCTAACAAACACCAGAGTAAAAATAGTTGGATGCAAACATGAAGAGAGAAGAAAGGAGGAAGAAGGAGGAGGAAGAGGAGGTGAATAATTAACAAGACTGTCACTGTAGTCGGGAAGCGTGTCTGTCAGAGGAGGTAAGAATAGACACACACACACAGACACACACACACAGACACAGACACAGACACACACAGACACACACGCACACACACACACACACAGACACACACACACGCACACACACACAGACACACACACACACACACACACACACAGACAGACAGACACACACACACACACACACACACACACACACAGAGACACACACACAGACACAGACACACACACACACACAGACACACAGACACACACACACACACACACAGACACAGAGACACACACACACACAGACACACACACACACACACACACACACACACACACACACACACACACAGACANATTAATTATTCGTGAGAGTGGAACCTGATTGGTTCACAGATTACTACAAAGTTCTGTCTTTTACTTTCGACATCGTTGTTTGACCTTCTCACTCGCTCCTGGTCTCCTTCCTTTCTTCCTTTCTAATAAATCCTTTCCTTTCTTTCCTCCTTGACTCCTTCCTTCTTTCATTCCCACTTCCTGTTTTGCTCTTCCATTTGTAATTTCCATCTTTCATCCACTTCTGCTCCTTCGACGTCATCCATCCATCTTTTAAAATCTACTTTTCTTTTCACTTTCTTCCCTCTCGATTCTTTTCTTCTGTTCCTCCTCGTGTTCATTCCTTTTTCATTTCCTCCTTCTCTTCTAAGTAAATTTTCTGAGCTCTCTTTGATTCCTACTTTTTTCTCTCCCTGTTTCGTTCCTTCTTCCAACCTGTTTTACTTTCCTCTTCTTACTTTTTCCTTCTTTAACTTCCTTCCTTTAAACTCTCCTCTCCTTCTTCTATCCCTCCTTCTTTTTCTTTCCCTCCACTCTGTCCTTTGACCTTTCTCCAGCTTCTTCCACTTGTCCTTCCTTCACCTCCTTCCTTACTGCTCCCATCCCTCCTTCTCTGCTCCTTTACTTCCTTCTTCCTCTTTCCTCCTTCCATCCTTCATTCTACCTTTCCCTCCTTACTTCCTTTTCCCTTCCTTCATTCCTACATTCTTCCTGTTGCCTTTCATTCCTCCTTCCCTCCTCCTCTCTTTCCTTCCGCCTCTTGTAGTCAGAGACAAACTGAAATGTCATTTTCACACTGATCAAACAGTCGGGGGCCTTTTGCCGGCCGGAGTGTGTGTGTGTGTGTGTGTGTGTGTGTGTGTGTGTGTGTCTATATACTGTATATATACAGTGTGTATGTGTGTGTGTCGCCTACTGTCCATCTGTTGGAGCACCAGGAGACATGATGAGTGTTTACCGTGACTCAGAGAGACACACACACACACACGCACACACACACACACACACACACACAGTCCCCCTCCTCCTGGTGTCTTATCGCAGATTTTCTCAATCCATCAATCAATTTATCAGAAGACGAACAGACGACATGAATCATGATGAACGATGAGCTGCTGAACAGAAAGCAGAATACAGATGTCCCTCTGAGTGTGTGTGTGTGTGTGTGTGTGTGTGTGTGTGTGTGTGTGAGCTCAGACACAGATTTGGATAAACCTGGCTCAGAGATACATCTGGAGGAGTTTGTCCTGAAAGCTGTGATCTCTGACGTGGACGCTCTCCAGGCTGCAGCAGCTGATCAGAGAACTGCTCTCATTCATGATGTCATTCAGACAACAAACAAACAAACGTCCCATGAGTGACGGCGGACGAAGATGGACGAGTTATTTCGGGTGTGTGACAGTTTGTTTGCAGCCTGAAGGCAGATTTGAAACGTCTCTATGATGAATGATGACGATGAGGAGACCTTCGACCGGCGCTGTGAGGTTTTACACTGACGGCGATGGCGTTGGTCGTCGTGGCAACAGAGGACACTCACATCAAAGCTCTCATTGCATTATAGTTCGGAAGCAAACACTTTCCCTCGAAACTATTCAAAATATTACAAGACGACTTTGGTGGAATTTGGGAAAGTTGATCACAGGAAAAAGAAGAAAATGGCAGAAAACATCTATTGGAGCTTTTGGCAGCTTCAGTCCAGGAAACACTCGAAAACCTTCGGCTCATCCAGGTAGAAACGCAGAACCCGGCATTGCCAGAGGGACCGTCTAATTACCCATGATTCCTTGCCTTCACGAACGCAAATCCACTTGACATTAGCGGCGTGCGATTGGCTGCTCAGCACATATGGGCTGCACTTCCTTTCCGTTATTGTAGTGAATAATTCAGACGGCTGTTTGGCCGACGGCCTCGCTGGCATTTCCTCCGCGCTAATTGCTCGTTAAGCGTTACACTTGACCTTTAACAGAAAGGTTTCATTCCATTCAGTTTCCCTCTCTGTGCTAACTATTTCAACTCTGACTGAACTACACCTCCCTTCGGGTTGCTCAGGATCGTCTGGTCTGACTGGTTTTTAACTGGATCATCATCAGGCTCAAACTCCGGCTGAATCTGAGAGGAAACGTGACAAATGAAGGTTCTTTAAAATGAACCTTGAAGAACAACAACTGGTCTTAATTGGCCCTTTGGACTTCTGCTGTTTCTGGCTTGAACTGTCTGAACCAGCTCAGGCGTCACAGCTACAGTTTGAGGAGTGATTTCTGTGACTGACCCTGGAAATCTGGAACCAACACACACAGCTTCATGGAGCCTGTCAATGAGAGGCCTGAAACCTGCTGGAGCTTTAACGTCAAACATCAGAACCTACACGAGCGTCAGGGAGGAAACACATTCTTTCCTTCACTTCTGAAAAAGGGACTTTCTGCAAACTGGATTTTGTCCGCGGGCAGTGATGAAAATTTAACAACAACACATGCAGCTGTCGAGCACACACACACACACACACACACGCACACAGAGACATACGCACACACACGCACACACACACACACGCATACACACACACACAAACGCGCACACACACACACACACACACACACACACAAACAGCACAGCAAAAAGTCCAAAAAGCGAACACAGATTGGAGCAGAGAGCTGCCATTTAACACGGCAGCTGTCACTTCACATATCAGTGGCAGAAGAGAGGAAACATAAAACTATACTTGCTTTGTTTCTCTCTCTCACACACACACACACACACACACACACAGTGATAAATATTTAATGGGAAGGTGGCGCTCCTGAAATTCAGTGGCGGCTACAGTCGACAGCTTGTTTGTGTTTCTGCTGTTTTACTTCCTTAATCTGCTTCGACTCCACAAACAACAACTCATAACAACGAAAAGTACAATCAAAATCAAACAGGTTCTTTACTTCACCACATGTTTAGGTTTTAACGTCGTTACTGTAAAGGTGGACACCGTAAGTCTGACTCGGACGTTACGAGAAGCTGCGTCAGAGTTCAGCCGGACGGGAGCGAACCCTCAGAGGAACTGAGGAACCGTCACTGATCCAGCTGAAGTGTGTGTGTGTGTGCCTGGACCTTCTGGAACAGTCTGAGGGTCAGTCCAGCTGCCCGCGCTCCTCCCCGAGGAAAAACCTGATGAAGGAGATCTGTTTGTTGACTCACACCTGCAGTCACTGTGACGACAAACTGCTGCAGCTCATCCCACCTCTTTATCAAGATGAGAATATGAAACAGCCTCATTAGAGGAAGAACTTAGTGAAATTATTTTTTGATCAGAGAAAATTGCAGAGAAAGTAAACAAGCTCTCTTCCTCTCATCTTATTCATACGTTCTCGCTCTCTCACTTTGTGGTTTTTCCTCGCTCGCCCAACCTCCCCCTCGCTGCTCTCTCACTTTCACTGGAGGCCACTTCACTTATTGGAGACGACAAAACGTGTGTGTGTGTGTGTGTGTGTGTGTGTGTGTGTTGCGGGTCGATATGAGTTGAAAGACAAACAGGAAGGCACTTTAGTTGGTGTGAATGTGTGAATGTGTGTGTGTGTGTGTGTGTGTGTGTGTGTTACTTGTATTTAGATGGAGGGAGAGCAGGAAGAGAGCATCATTATCAGGAAAATGGAGGCAGCTGGAGTGCTTTTCCAAAACCACTAAGGCCTGGGAAAGTGTGTGTGTGTGTGTGTGTGTGTGTGTGTGTGTGTGTGTGTGTGTGTGTGTGTGTGTGTGTGTGTGTAAGTGCCCCCATGCCTACAATCCAATCAGTTTCATTCACAGTACATCTTCATGATCGCTCTGGTAACATGAGCTTGCTGTGTGTGTGTGTGTGTGTGTGTGTGTGTGTGTGTGTGTGTGTGTGTGTGTGTGTGTGTGTGGATCGATGCAGTTAATGCATTGCTAAGTTAACCTGCTGCCTGCACAGACAGAGTTTTAATAACAGAACACAAACGAACATCCGGTCAGATTAAAAACGTTCAGGAACGAGGAAACAGAAAAAAATCACATCATCGATTCCCGACGCCGTCCGTCTCCCTGAACCAATCAGATCCCTTATTTCCACAGCATTTGTCAAAGTCCAATCAGCATCTACTACCAAAGCATCACATGGGAACACAGTGATGAAAGAAGAATCGACTCCTCCTGCAGCTGCTCTCTTCGGACCAGGCGCCGCACAAACGGCATTTCTGGGAGGTTTTAGTCAGTCGCACGACAACCACACCGAACCGGGTCACCTCTGCCTCTACACGCCGTTCAAATCGGCCCAGATCACAACCGGATCACAACCGGATCACAAGTAGATCACACCCGGATCACAACCGGATCACACCCGGATCACAACCGGATTACAACCGGATCACAACCGGATCACAACCGGATCACAACCGGATCACACCCGGATCACAAGCAGCCCCTTTGTTACATCACTGTCCTGCTCACAGACCACATGTTGGTCACTTCCTCATTCAGCCTGTTATGGAGGTTGACGTCTAACAACCTGCGCAGGTGCAAACCTTTCCTCCATCCTGTCATGATGTCACTTCCTGTCTGGCCTGGTGTCACTCAACACAAGCTCTCATTCAGCCCGTCGGCTGTGCTCCCACAGCACAACACCTCCACTTCCTCTAACGTTTGATCCCTCGTGTCAAAAACAAAAGTATTAAAGTTAATAGTTTTGCAACAGATGGTTTGAAAACTCCAAACTGCCAAACAAACAAAGCGATTATTTCAGTCATTCGTTCTTTTGTTGGAAATAATGAACAAGTGAAAGCCAGAATGTTTTGAACCACGTCACAGACTGGACATAAACATGTCTGATACTGAGGAGAAGGGAGACCACAGGGATCTCCTGGTCCTGGTCCTGGTCCTGGTCCTGGTCCTGGTCCTGGCAGGTGTGTGAGAGCCCGGAGCCGAGCAGACACTCGGCGCACTGCTCTCTCTCCATCACACTCAGGGTTAGTGCTCTCAGGCCAACGCTGAGGCTGTTTGGCTTCTAATGCTGGAGCAAACAAAGGGAGAAAGAGATGGAGGAGCGGGTCCTCCTCTCTCCTCAGCCTCTCTGATGATCTCACACTTTTCTGCAGAAACTCGCTGGTTTTCTGCGGCGAGGCCGCGGCTCAGCGTGTCTATTAACACAGAAAATGCTTCTCTGCTTTTCAATTACCAGCTGCCCCGTTCGCCCGCTCTCTCTCTCTCTCTCTCTCTCCATCACACACACACACAATGAAAGAAAAGGACAAACACACGGAAAGACACACCGACACACACACTTTTGTTGTAGAATCCCCCGAGGCCAGTGAGTCATCCAAAACAATATTTACAATCTCTGACAGTCACTCAGTGTGTGTGTGTGTGTGTGTGTGTGTGTGTGTGTGTGTGTGTATGTGTCCAACATCCTGGATATGCGTTAATAAGCCAAATTATAAATTAAAAACTCAATTAAACAAGCAGAAAATGTGTTGAGTGGAAACGTATGAATGTAAGAGTACCTGTGGTGGTCTGGTCTGTGTGTGTGTGTGTGTGTGTGTGTGTGTGTGTGTGCGTGTGTGTGTGTGCGCCTGTGTGTGTGTGTGTGTGTGTGTGTGTGTGTGTGTGTGCGCCTGTGTGTGTGTGTGTGTGTGTGTGTGTGTGTGTGTGTGTGTGTTTTGAATATTAAAATATGCCTCTGAGTGTTGTGTTCACACATCGTTATGGAGCTCAGTGAGCGCGGCTGCTCTCTGGATTTTCTCCCATTGTATGTATGATGAATTGTTCATTAGGAGCCGAAGGTGCGTTCAGATTGAAGATGAAGTGAATTATGTATTAATGTGACCACTCGGGTGTTTGTGCAGACTGTTGATGCACTGGCGGCTCAGATGATGGTTCAGGTTTTGCTGTTGACGCTGTGTCCAACATCAACCTCCCTGACTGATCCCTGCTGATTCTGACTGATGCTGTCTGGATCCTTCCACAGGTGAACAGGTGAACAGGTGAACAGGTGAGAGGATGATGGTCGGTTCATCCTGACTGGTCTGTGATCACAATCACATTCCTGATCAAACTCAGTTACAGAAGCTAATGAGGATTTAAACCAGCCAACCGACACAGTTAAACCTTGTTTGATCTGGTTTCAGACTGAGACGTCTCGTGCTTCTGTTCTCCTCCTCCTCCTCGCCTCTGCTCTGTGGACATGTGACCTCTGACAGAGATGATGTGCAGTCAGGAGTCAGCAGAGGGACCTGTCAGCTCTGTGTTCTGCTGAGAGGAGCAGACGAGCGTCTCCGGGGTCCTTCAGTTCAGAGGGATTTATTGGACACATTGACCTTGACCTGGACTTTTACAGCGTGTTTGTCACGGCACAAACCTGAAGGTCAAACTGAAATCACAGTTAGAGTCTTTGTTTACTGCCACAAACATCAGCTTGTTTTTTTAACAAGTTGTTTTGTGATTAAAAGACGTCTGTGTTCGTGTGGATTTTAACACCAGCTCCAGCTTAAACTGCACCTGCTCATCTGACTCCCATAAGATTTAAATCAAGATGAACTTCATTTCTGATTGGCTCAGCGTCAGCAGGGACGAATTCCTAATCGTCCTTCTTCTTCTTCTGCTCTGCTGCAGTGGTGTCATCACCATCGCACCGCCTGGAGGACTCCACTTCCTCTCCACCCCCACCCCCACCTCCCCTCCTCATCCCCAGACAATAAGAAGTCAATCTACCCGGATCGAACCTCATCTCACACACACACACAGACACACGCAAACACACACACGCACACACACACACGCACGCACGCACTCACACACGCACACATACACACACATACACACACACACACGCACTCACACACACACATACACACACACACACACACAGACACACACGCACGCACGCACTCACACAAACGCACACACATACACACACACACACGCAGACACAGACACACACACACACACACACTCACACACGCACACACACATACACACACACACACACGCACTCACACACACATACACACACACACACACACGCACACACACGCACTCACACACACACATACACACACACACACGCACTCACACACACAAACACACACACACACACGCACACACTTCCTTTCTTTTTTCTTTAGTTTCGTCTCTTCAACCTTCTCTTTATACTTTTTTCCATCCTCTGTTTCTTCCTTCAATTCTTCAATTGTTGATTTCAGTTTGGGAGAGAAGTGAAATAACGGAGAGACAAATTAGTTCACACAGACACACACACAGACACACACACAGACACACACACACACACACACACACACACACACACACACACACTTGTCTCAGTGCGACACACTTTCATTAGTGAGAGAGACCCATCGATATCTCTGGCCTCGCAGTGATAGTCGACCTCGGTGTCGGTGTCACAGAGATGAAGGTGAGTGTGTGGAGGCTGCAGTGTTTCAGGATTTAACAGCCTCGTCTTAATCCTGGATTTAATTTATTTATTTAATGTAGGAAAGTGCATTTTTCAGCAGAAAAGGTGAATGTGTTGATGGAAGTGCTGCTCACGACAAACCAAACAAGAAACCTCTGGACTGACTGATTTAACCAGAGACAGAGAGTCCCTGTCAGCTCAGGTCAAAGGTCAGAGGAGGCTTGGCCGGAGTTTCCAGGATCTTCTGTACAAAATGAGCTGAAGAACAAAGCGACGTGTTGCTTTGATGTCGTCTGTCGGGACTTGTTCGGCTCAGCTCTGTGGCCTGGATCATCAGGGGCCACGAGAGCTCACAACAGCTCCACTCCAAACCCAGAGGCTCCTTCATCTGCAAGTACAGAGGATGAAGCAAATCCAGTCCAAACCTCCGACAGCAGAGATGGATAAAGGCTGAAAGATGATTTTCCATGTGAAAGCTGGCAGAGCCGGCGACTCAGCCTGGAGAACAACTGCTGTTTATGAGCCTGTACATGTGGCAGCTGAGTGGGACCCCCGCTCACAGTCTGTCCACATTCACGGCCTTTAACGAAGCCGAGTGGCTCGTCCAGATCCAGCCGGGGCCACAGGTCCGGAGCCACAGCACCCCGAGGACTCCGTGACGGTTCAGAAGCACGAGCTAACTGCTGGCTAACGTTTGGTAGCAGGCGGCTCTGAATGGACTCACTCTGGACTCTGTGCTTTTCCTCATGAGCTGATCTCAGATTGTGTGGAAACACAGGGAGCCTGTTTGTCTGAGCAGACTTGGAACAGTGAGCCATTTCTCAAGAGCTCCAGAGTGTTATGTCTCCCCAGAAAAAGGCTGCGAGCCATTTAGCAGTCGGCTCCTGTTGGTGTGCCGACTGCAGTCTCTCACAGACGGAGCCGGGCTGGAGACGAAGCTGCCAAGGGGGGGGGGGTTTGGTCAACCAGCAGCCACAGAGGCAGATCAACACAGGAGCCATCAAACACAGCACTGAGTCCGGCAACACATCACCTCTACCACCGTCACCGCCAGTGTTCTGAGCCAGTTCAAGTGTTAGTCAAGGTTTTACAGCTGAAACAGAGAGGAGGGGGGGGGATTGTCTCACTGCTCATCAGTCGCTCTGGTCTCGATCACGTTTCCCTTCATGGAACAAAGAAACACTGGAACAGAGCAGAACGACTAAAGAACGAGACACAAGTTTCAGTGGATGTTTCTGAAACTGGACAACAAGATGTTAACCAGTGTCAATGATAAACTTCCTGAAACTCCCTCAACAGCAACACGACAGTGAAACTTTCCTTCCTGCCAGTGAAACAGCCAAACTGCAGTGAGTCTGTCCCTCCCTCACCTCGAGTGACCCGAGCAAAGCTGCTGACTGCGTGATTCACCGGGCAGGACAGAAGGTCTGTGTGTGTGTGTGTGTGTGTGTGTGTGTGTGTGTGTCTGTGTGTGTGTGTATGTGTGTGTGTGTGTGTGTGTGTTAGTGTATGTGTGTGTGTGTGTGTGTGTGTGTATGTGTGTGTGTGTGTGTGTGTGTGTGTGTGTATGTGTGTGTGTGTGTGTCTGTGTGTGTGTGTGTGCTGGTATTGGCAGCAGGACGCAGGCACGACCGCCTCTCCAGTGCGTGTTCTCGGGCGGCCATATGCATGTCAGCTGCAGCAGTGTCGGCTCAGAGCTCCACGTCAGGCCCAGGGAAAAAAGAGGAGAGAGACGAGGCGAGCAGACGAAGCGAGAGTCAGACGCAGAGATCAGGTTTCCTACGGCGACAAAACTCAGCTTTTCAAGTGCGACGGTGAAGTGATGAACAGGCACAAAGAGAAAGAATAGGAGACGAGAAACCGAGACGGACGCAGCGAACTGGAACATTTTCAGTGTTTCCCCTCAGTTTGGAAAGTACAGATGTAACTGGCAGGTAGCAGGACGCGGTGTTCAGGCAGGACTCTGTGTGTGTGTGTGTGTGCGTGTGTGTGTGTGTGTGCGTGCGCGTGCGTCTGTCATCGTAACCTCCATGCTCAATTACACCCAGATTACCCAGAGGCCTTTGGGGCTGTGGCAGCCGGTGAGCTCGCTGATATAAATCTGGTCTGTTGTTGATACACAAGCTCTCTAATGCCCATAAAACATTACTGCCACACACACACACACACACACACACACACACACACA
>JBBMOC010001379.1:0-7500 GCA_037975185.1 Centropyge bicolor | reverse complement strand
TCCCCAAAGTGCCTCTGTCACTTGGGTAAAAGGCCAAGTGAGGGACTCAATTAGTCCTCAATCTGTCACATGAGACAGTGTAAAAAGAGACAGAGAGGGATGTTTGGAGGAGTGTGACAGCATGTTAGCCTCTCTGTTCAGGCCAGATGACATGAGCAAGACAAAGAGACACACGTCTCTGCAGTGCCAGAAGAATCCAGACCATAGACTGTATAAAATATGGACGTAGTGTCCGTGACGTCACCCATAGGTTTCTGAAGAGCAAAAATGAAGCAAATCGTAGTGCGTAGCCATCTTGGTAGCCTACCTCCGGTTACTCCAAATATGGACAAAGAGGTGGAGCGAGGGCGGAGCTGAGGCGGGTCGAATGAATGCTATTGGCTGAAGCCGCTTTATTCCAAATAATCAAACTAGCTACGGCTAACCAGCTAGGTTAAATGCTAAATATCGTTGCTAGCCGGCAAACCCCACGACGATCTCTTTCCCAAACTCTGGGAAAGTGACTAGAATTAGCCGGGGTGACGCCCTTTAGACCGTCAGTGGCTAGCTGTCAATCAAAGTGGCGCCACTTTGATTGACAGCTATGAATTGTGCATAATGATGTATGCTGTATATTTTAAACCAACGCCTTATAAAAAAATTCGCCCCCCCCCCCCCAAAGTTGTCATGGAGTAGAAAAACAGCTTATGAGACTAGAGCCATGTTTTGAACCAGGCTGTAAATATGTTTTTTTTCTGTCGTAAAATCGGACATTTTAACATGGGGCTCAAATGTAATGGACTCCCTTCTGCAGCCTGCTCTAGTGGTTATTCGAGGAACTGCAGCTTTTTTGCACTTCCGCATTGGCTTCATTTTTCAGCGCCGGAGGTTGCCGCTTGACTCAAACGAGCACAGATGCGTGCAAACACTAACAAGGCTCAACAGTTTGAGAGGCTCCATAGGCCACCCACTCACCAGTCATCAGTCAGGACCGAAGGTTTGCTGAGACCTGTTTCTCTGAGCGCTGCTCTGGGTACGCAGGGCTCAGCCAGTCAAATCCCCGGCCACTCATTTGTTCCACAATAATTCTCAAGGCCGGGGAGGAAATGTAAACTGTATTTGTGAGAAATAGGAGTCTCTCACTGTAAATCACTTGTCTGTCCGGGATGGAAGATTCAAACACGTGACTCAGTGCACAGCTGTTTTGATATCAGTGTAGCATGGTCATAAATGAGCTTGACCATCATCATTTGAAAAAATCTACAGAAGCACTGGATGTTTTTATCCTAATTCTAGTTAAAGGAAGAATCCTGCTCTGCATTTTCCTCATCTCACTGACAGTGGAGGCAGAGGTTTATCGTGTTATCTTAATCAGAGAGTTATTCTGTTTTCCTCTGCTCCTCTCTGCTCTCCTCTCCAGGAGCAGATGGCATCTGAGCTCATCCAAACCCCTACCATGGTTTTTTCTCTCTGACACAGAAAAAAAATGCTCCAATAAAACTAAGGCTGTAAAAGGATAACCTCACCTACAGGCTGCACTGCACAGCATTCCAGCTCTACTGTCAAACTAACGCTGCTGAACATTGACCATATCATTCATCATCACCGCCCTGAGTCTGTTGGTTAGAACTCTCATTTAACTGGTTTGAACACATTGCTTTACAAATAATGCAAAAGTCTATGTTTATGTATGAAAATGCTATTTGTATTTGTCAGTGCAGATATATTTGAAAGCAATGTTCATATGTCAAATTGTCAAATCCATCACTGTTACAGTTTTTACACTGATAAAAGAGATTTTCATCCATAGTGAAATAGGTAACACAAAGTTACCAAACAAAACATAACAATTATCTTACAACACTCTCAAAGAGTTTAAAGAGACCTGAGTTGAGATGATTGGATCATTAATGGCCAACAATGTTTAATGATGTTTAAGTTACTATTAATACGGACAGTATGATCATAGCAGGCGGGGTCACTCAGGGTCACAGGCTCTTACTCAGCTACCTTACAGCCAGTGCTCTTCCATCTGCTGTGTACACTGTCTGCTATTAAAGCCCATTTCTCAGCCCAAGCCAATGAGACAACAGGGAAGTCAAAGCTTCAGGAGAAAATATTTGTACAATTCCACTACAATCAATCCATTGTCCCTGCCCCCCCATTTAATCAGCAGCCACCCACTTCTAATTCCAGCTTCATTTGCTTCAGGCTCTCAGTACTCCTCTCAATCTGTTTTCCATCACTGATGGCTATCGCTGGATCTTATATACAGCCAACAATCAAACCTCAGCTCAACTTATTGCTCAGTTAGTGCAGTGAATTCATACTCTGTTTTCTCCTCACTGATTAGCACTGCTCTAAGGCCTCTGTTATTTTCTTCCTTCTTCAGTATTGTTTGGACACTGTAAAACAATGCAAATATGCAGGATATGTGCAGTCAGAAACTATTTAGATAGTGCCAAAACACTTCACCCCCCAAGGACACACTGAGGTGCACAACAAGAGAACTGGAGGACTCATCAGCTTTTGATCTAAATAAATTCCCTGTGAGTCTCATTCATCATTCTCAAAAAGCAATTTCTTGTCTGCCGTATTTGGCCTTTACACCATCCTCATTGCTGAATGATTGGAGTCATGACTGTGTGAGCAGTGAGAATAGATTGCATACTTGATAGGGGAACTGAACTTTGCTTTGCCGTGACTCTTTTTATTCTCTGCTTTAGGAATCGCTTTGTGTTTCGATGACAACTTCACAGACAGATGCAGATGGGTAATAAGTTGCATTTTGAAATATAGGGGGTCTCAATGATGACGAAGCCCATCCCAGTATTAGATTTTATCAAAGAAAAAAGATCATTTCAGGAATTACCATACTGATACTGTCAGCACACAAAAGAGGTAATCTCCAAATACAAAGCATATATTTTGTAGGGATGAGCGAGTACACCACTATCTGTATCTGTATCTGTTTAACCATCTACATTATCTGTATCTGTATCTGTACTCGGAGTGGGCGGGGCCTAAACCGGAAGTGGATGCAGAAATGGGTGAGGCTTAAAACTGTACATTATTTTAAGTCTGAAATTGATATGGATTGATCAGAAGTCGCTAATCTACTGTATTCAAAGCCTATATACAGTATATCTCAATAATATTTATAATGTTATTTTCATGAACTACAGAGAGAAAGTGTCAGATACTGCATGCAGCCACATACAATAAAAATATTAATATAGGCTACTTTGTATGTTCAGCTATATGTGTGGTTTTTCAGCTGACTTCATATCACCAGCCAAACTAAGAGCAAGCAGACGGCAAAAAAAAAAAAAAATCCGACCGGAGTGGAGGCATTGACCGACGCGACGCGAGCCGTTTTCAGCTCAGTCTTATTAAATAGACCGTGTACGTTACGAGAGACGTGCAGAGACGTGTCTGTGTAGGGAGGGGCGGGCGCTGTGTGTGACTGGCCAATCACAGAGCGCGAAGACAGTCAGTTCCACAATGAGGATTTTCCTTCAGCACGAGCACAGATATTGACGGATTTCACTCGTATCACAATCGTATTCGTCAAACATGCTTTATCCGTAACGGATACTCATCTGAAACGAGTATCTGACTCATCCCTAATATTTATCAAATCTGGATTAATGTTCTCTAATGCCTACTCTGCAGCTCCCTTCACCAGCCCAGCCTCCTCCTTATCTCCAACGACCACTCATGTTTACTTTTATCTCTGATACTGTACCACTACATGTTAGAAGGATTAGCTATCCAAGAATAACAATAAGTGTTGGGGGGGGGGGGGGATCTGTGAAAATGACCTGTGTATACAGATAACTTCAAATTGTGTCAAATGTTTTTGTTTTGTTGTTTAATTGAAATGTCAGTCATTGCTTGAACATTCATTCAGTGATGTCAAAGATATTCTAGGACCTTCAGATATGAAGTATATATCAGTGGGACAAAGCACTGTATGATGTAGCTTCTGATGCAAAAGAAATACAGTCCTTGCAGTCACATCACAAATCTCCTAGCAACCACAATCTGTCACATGGAGGTTGAAATGTGCAAATAATGGGTAAAAACAGGACAACAAACCAGAATAAAGACATGCTGGGGAGTATTTCTGATGACTGCCAACTACAGAACAAACATCAAAAGGCTGCAGACAGAGAGAGACCAGGAGGGAGGGGGGGAAGGAGAGAAGCAGGATGAAAACGGAGAGGAGGGAAGAGAGTGATGGAGAACAACAACAATAGTATGAATGGAGGAAATGAGTACGAGGGCCTGCTGGGCTAATGATGAGGAAGCTGGGGAACCCTGCGTAGTCCTGCTCTCTCTGATGAAGCTTGAAACTGACACACACAAAAACATGTCTGTTACTATACTTGTGAGGACCCTCATGGACCAATCTAACCTCTAACCATTAAAATTTTGAAGATATTGTCTAGTCTGCTCCACTTTCTGTGTTCAATCATTTTCTACTGTCAGTACAACACATACATACATCTGTAACTGCATCAATATTTTTCCATGTACCTGAATCAGTTAAATAAACAAATATGATTTGTATTTGGACCCCACATTCAAAAATTAGTCTAAATGTTTCAAAAGATCTACGTAATTGATAACAGTGGGTGGGAGGGTGGAAATTAATACTGAAAACAGAACGGGAAGTTGGTGAAAAAAATATAGTGCTGGACCACTTTGCATGAATTTCTTTAAAAATATATTTTTTAATATAAAATAGGAGGAAGCTCAGGTGAATGTACAATTGGCCTGAAGGGTTTGTCTGGTTGTTTGGGCCCACAATGTTCTGTCTGTAGCGCCTACTAGAGGAGAGAAGTTGGAACAGGTTGTGACCAGGTTGTGATGCTTCCTGCCTGTTTCCTCACTCTGGAGATGTATTAGTGCTGCACAGAGGGTCGGTTGGCAATTGATTCATACACAAACAAAGTAGTAGTTTTTAGGGAGAGAATGCAGGAACCATTTCCTGACAAACAGCAGTTTATCCTCCATCCAGAGGGCAGACTGTACTTCATCCATCTCTGTAGTGTGTTCAGCTATAATGCAGGTTACCAACATTTTTGTTAGCACAGGTTTTAATGTAGCTCTCCATACAGGCACAGTGGTATCAAACCCAGCAACCTCACTGTAACAAGACTTCAATTTACAATTTACAATTTTTTTATTTAGCAGACGCTTTTATGCAAAGTGACGTACATTGACAAAGCAATGGAACAGCCATTGGGGGCAATTAGGGGTTCAGTATCTTGCCTAGGGACACTTCGACACATAGGCTGCAGGAGCCAGGGATTGAACCACCAAACCACAAGAAGCTGCCCTCCGTTAAACCACAGGCAGAGTACAGATGAAACAAATGAGGTACAACATTTGAATGAATGACCTTTCGAGGCTGTGGGAGTCATACTCTCAGTCAAAGCCAGGCTAACCTACTTCAGTGTATATGCTATAGGCTAAATATACTATCTCACCCTTGGAAAGAAAGTGAATAGAATACCTCCAAAAAGATGACCCTTCCTTAAAGCATAAAACCTGTCTCCTTTGGTGAGCAGTAATCCATGAAGCAATTGCAGACCTAAACACAAGCATGACCTCGCTCAGCTCATCCTAACCTTAAACCAACAACACATGGACGGAGGTGACTGTCTATTTTCAGAGAGAATAAAAGAGAGCATAAAAAAGCACACATACACACAGAAACTTGTGCATGTGTGCTTTACTAAAGACAGATAGAACTGTTGTCACACAAAAAGACACAAAAAGACCACACACAACAAAACCATGAACTATGACTGTCAGTAACATTTCGCATCTCTGGGGTTGGTCAGTCAGATCAGGCTTGGCTCTGTAATAGGAAAAGAAGGAAGTTCCAGTCCATGCAAGCTTGTCCTCATCACCCTCCCATCCACCTCCCCACACAGCCCTATTTAGGAGTGAAAGCTCTCAGGGCTGCACAGGTCAGTGGGCACACTCATCGCAGACATGGAGTGGAATTTAGATTCGTATTTTTAAAAAAGCTTCAGACACGATTTGACTGATGTCTGATAGTTTAAGATGGGAAACTGACAACTCTACAGCTGGTTTAGGATCCAAGAGTTGTATTTATGGAAACTGTGATTGTTGTATTACAGTAGCAATACCTAAAGGAGCTAGGATACAGTATATACTGTACACCTGTTGGGATCAGTCCACAGGTAAACAGGTTCATTGATAACAGGTGAGAGGATCATGATTGGGTATGAAAGGTTCATCCTGTAGGATAAAGTATGTTTGACGAATACGATTATGATACGAGTAAAACTCGTCAATATCTGTGTTCGTGCTGAAGGAAAATCCTCATTGTGTAACTGACTGTCTTCGCACTCTGTGATTGGCCAGTCACACACAGCGCCCGCCCCTCCCTACACAGACACGTCTCTGCACGTCTCTCCCAACATACGCGCGGTGCATTTGACAAGACAGAGCTGAAAACGGCTCGCGTCGCATCGGTAAATGCCTCCGCTCATGTCGGATTTTTTTTTTTTACCGTCTGCTTGCTCTTAGTTTGGCTGGTGATATGAAGTCAGTTGAAAAACTTTGCTCGTACTGAACGCGGTGCTTTTGAGAAGAATACAGTGAACAAGGCTGACATATTATTTCCCTGTTTGCCATCACTGGATGTTTGCATGAATCATGAAGTTCTCACAGATCATTAAAAAATAAACAGTCTCACAGACCACTTACACACATACACACATATAGCTGAACACACAAATTAACCTATATTAATATTTTTATTGTATGTGGCTGCATGCAGTATCTGACACTTTCTCTCTGCAGTTCATCAAATAATATTATAAATATTATTGAGATATACTGTATATAGGCTTTGAATACAGTAGATTAGCGACTTCTGATCAATCCATATCAATTTCAGATTTAAAATAATGTACAATTTTAAGCCTCACCCATTTCTGCACTCACTTCCGGTTTAGGTCCCGCCCACTCCGAATACAGATACAGATACAGATAATGTAGATGGTTAAACAGATACGAATACAGATACAGATAGTGGTGTACTCGCTCATCCCTATCATCCTGGAAAGACTCAGTCGTTCACAAGCGAGGATGGAGAGAGGTTCACTTTGTCAAACACAGGACTATATAAAGGAGATTACTCATTATTATTATTATTATTATTATTATTATTATTATGGTAACACTTTATTTGAAGCCTATCTCTATAACACATTATAAATGTATTTATAATGCGTTATAATGACATTATAGCACTGTATAACTATAGTTATAAACACTCATAAATGATCATAATGCTTTATAACAATGAGCATAACACATTATAGAGCATTTTATAATGGCTTATAAGGTCAAGTATTATAATGCATTATACCAGTGATTATAATGCATTATAAAGAGTTTTAATATATGACAACTATGATAATTATATTACCCTTTGATCCTTGCAACAAAAATCAGTTAGCAAGGGACCAGCAA
>JBBMOC010001378.1:0-7500 GCA_037975185.1 Centropyge bicolor | reverse complement strand
GTGTGTCCGTCTCGGAGCAGTGAGACGGTCTGGGCGGTGAAGGAGTCCCACACACACACATAGGGATCCTTTCCCACCTGACCGGTGGCCACCAGGGAGCGCTCCGGGTGCAAGGCCAGGCTGGGGGGGGGGGGGGGACAGGACAGAGAGAACAGACTCCATCATCATCTTCATCATCTTCATCATCACATATTGTTCCAAAGTGAATGTTTTGGTCTTAGTAAACAGACATTTTAACAAACAGTAAATGACTGAATAAACCAAAGCAGTTCATGGTTGTTTTTGAATCTTTCAATCTTTTAAAGGAGACAATGGATTAAAAGCAGTCTTCATTCATTTGCTGACGCTGCAGTTGCTCTTTAACTTATGAACTATCTATCTATCACCTCTCCACTTCTCTCACAGGGTCAGAGTGTGTGTTCTCCTTTACAAAGAGACTCTGCTATAAATACACCCACTGCTTAATGGCATCATTATCAACACACACACACACACACACACACACACACAGCCAGCCAATGAGCCTGCTAGCTGCTGCGGTTGCCATGGCGACCATATCGCCAAGGGCATGAAGGGAGCTGAGGATTGAACACAACAACTGTGGAGTCAAGGTCAAACATGACAACACACACACACACACACACACACACACACCTGGAGTCACCTCTCCTGCTGACTTCATGTTTTACTGCTCCTTCATCTTCATATTTACACTGGATCATTTATCTGATGCTGTCTATTTTGTTTCTACACATTTTAGACACGAAGCAGCTGCTCAGGACTTTTATTTTGAAAATAGCAGGTTTTTGGTTTATCTGTGTGTCTCACATCACATCATTACACCGATGTTGCTCAATACTCAAAGACAACACCTTTTTTCACAATATAATTAAAGTAAGAAGTTGTGAAAAAGCAGCTCGGCAAAATAAGAAACGAGCGAATGACAAGATCTGATGTCTCAGTCTGTAGAAACTCATGTGTCTTCATATGACAAGGAAGAAAAGACCAGATGAACCCTGAGAGAAAAAGAGCAGACCCTGAGGAAGACGTCAGCTCTTTGGCTCACAGCAGCAGTGAAACGGCTGGTTCCCACCAACATGACTCAGCTCGACGGGTTTCAGCTTCAGCTTCAGCTTCAGCTTCAGCCAAGTCAAGTCTAAAGAAAGAGTCAGTGTGAAGACAGAGGTTCTGTCTGTGGGAGGGAGAGTGAAAGGCACTGAATGGAAGAGTGGAGGACACACACACACACACACACACACACACACACCTCTGCTGTCTTTGAGGCATTTTAGTGTGTGTGTGTGTGTGTGTGTGTGTGTGTGTGTGTGTGTTCACAGGTTTAAAGTTGAAACAGACTCTTTACAGAAATCTACAGCAGAACGATTTCAGTCACGTTTTTAGTCTCTGATGAACAGAGACGTCTGATTGGCTGGAGCTTTGTGTTGCTGCTTGTCACAGCGCCTCCTGCTGTTCGGGGAGGAGTTTATTCGACAGCAGACTTTTCTCAACAGTGAACACCACCTTCAGATTCCTGATTTGGACTTACAGCCGAGTCCAACACGAGGGACAGGAGGGACAGGAGGGACAGGAGAGACAGGAGAGACAGGAAGGACAGGAGGGACAGGAGAGACAGGAGGGACAGGAGAGACAGGAAGGACAGGAGGGACAGGAGAGACAGGAAGGACAGGAGAGACAGGAGGGACAGGAGAGACAGGAGAGACAGGAAGGACAGGAGAGACAGGAGGGACAGGAGGGGCAGGAGGGACAGGAGGGACAGGAAGGACAGGAGAGACAGGAGGGACAGGAGGGACAGGAGAGACAGGAAGGACAGGAGAGACAGGAGGGACAGGAGGGACACGAGGGACACGAGGGACAGGAGAGACAGGAGGGACAGGAGAGACAGGAGGGACAGGAGGGACAGGAGAGACAGGAGGGACAGGAGAGACAGGAAGGACAGGAGAGACAGGAGGGACAGGAGGGACACGAGGGACAGGAGGGACAGGAGGGACAGGAGGGACAGGAGAGACAGGAGGGACAGGAGGGACAGGAAGGACAGGAGGGACAGGAGGAACAGGAAGGACAGGAGGGACAGGAGGACGCGGCAGCAGTGTCGGCGCTGACGTCCTGTCCTGTGACAACATCACGTCAGCTCGAAGGCAGCGCATCTGAAGAAGCCACAACAAGAACCAACAGGAGCCACGCTTGTACCGTTTCTCATGTAGAGTCTTAATCTACATATGAATCATGTTTCTTTTCTCTCTGTTGGATCCAGGTTGATTCTCTCTTCATCGTCCTCTCGTCCAATCATCCTCATCCTCTGTCATTAACTCCACTCTCCCTCCTTCGTCTCTGTGTTCAGGTCCTCGGGACAAACAGCCATCTGTTTGTTGAAACAACACCAGCCAGGTCGCACACACACACACACACACACACACACAGACACACAGACACAGACACACGCACACACACACACACACACACACACACACACACACACACACACACACAGACACACACACACACACACAGAAAAAGCTGCACTATCTTCAATAGCTGCTAATAATAGACTCTGTGTGTGTGTGTGTGTGTGTGTGTGTGTGTGTGTCTGTGTGTGTGTGTGTGTCAACACAGTGTGGAGTGATGATACCGTGATTATAAATGATTCACCTGAGAGAGAGAAGTGAGACTTCAGTCTGTTGCAGTCGTGTTTGTTAAAGCAGGTGAAAAAGGCTTTAATGAAGATTTAATACTAATAATAACTGTCACTAATTATTAACTGTCAGTGGGATTTTAAATCATAAACTTTGCCTCAGTTCACATCAAACAGAGATGTGATCAACGTTGACTTAAAACCTCCAAACACTGAATTTGGGTTCAGTGGTTTAGTTGATGAATCTTGATCTTGATGCAGAGACAGCAGAAGGAACCGACTTTAGAAACGCTGACATGTGGCACTAACTTTTGTAGAATCTCTCATCTCGTCTGGAGCCTGATAGAAGACTCCGGCTGCTGACGACGTTCTGACGTCCTTTCTGTCCGTTTTCGATCCGGCTGCCGAGCGCCGAGCAGCTCCCAGGATGAGCTCCTGATGGTTGGGAGGTGCAGACGCTCCTCCTCCTCCTCTGCTCCTCCTCCTCCTCCTCTGCTCCTCCTGCTCCTCCTCCTCCTGCTCCTCCTTCTCCTCCTGCTCCTCCTCCTCTTCCTCCTGCTCCTCCTCCTTCTCCTCCTGCTCCTCCTCCTCCTCTGCTCCTCCTGCTCCTCCTCCTCCTCCTGCTCCTCCTCCTGCTCCTTCACAGAGTCAGACTTTCAGCAGAACGGTCATGCCGCCTGCTGTCATGGCCACCAGGGGGCGCTGTCAGGGAGCGGGACATGTGACACTTTAAGCAGCTGAACAAATAACTTGTTCTGACAGAGTCTCTTCATCGTTCATCAGAGGGTTTAACTAAACACACTGAGCAACATTGATCCTAAAATTCAGCTCCAGCGCAACGAGTTGTTCCGACAGTTAGTTAGTTAGTTAATTAGTTAGTTAGTTAGTTAGTTTGTCGTTCGTTCGTTCGTTCGTTCGTTCGTTCGTTTGTTCGCAGGACAAGTGACAAAGTGTGTGAAGGAGAACAAGCGTCTGTTTCCTGCAGATCAAAGCTCGACAGGCAGCAGGAGATCTGAGTGAGAGCAGGCAATCTGGGAAACATTCATCAGAGAAATTAATTGGGAATGAGCGCACACATACACACACACACACACACACACACACACACACACACACACAGAGTTCCTTAATAGTGCCAATTAAATCCGAATGAGCACACATCCTCTGATTAATATTGTAAATGCCATATGAATAATAAATTAAGTAGCTGTGTGTGAGTGTGTGTGTGTGTGTGTGATGTCATATCTCCTTCCTGTTTCTTCGCTGCAATAAAAGGATGATCTCAGTCCAGGGTCACGTGACCTCTGACCTCCTCACCGCCACGCGCTGCGACAGACGATGAGGTTCGCTCTCACGACGGCAAAACAGCGTAGGTGAGTTTATTTATAGCAGCTGGTGAATCAGGGCAGCTTCTATAAATAGCCCAGAGGAACTCCTCTCTGTGTGTGTGTGTGTATGTGTGTGTGTGTGTGTGTAACAGCTTGTTTTCCCTGTCGTCCCTGGAGGGAGAAGTGAAAACACCAGAGAGTCTCTCATATCAATATTTTCATATCCTGCTCGTCTGCTGCTGCTTTCAGTCAGAGCAGATCTCAGGTCTGTTCAAAGTCACTGAGACAAATCCAAGTTCAAACTGACGTCATGACAAACAAGTTCAAGTCACACGTCTCGAGTTCCGACCATCAAACACTGAACTCAGAGCAGGTCACATCGAACCTGTTGGGTCCAGTCTCCAAGTCCAGGCCCAGGTTTACGTCCTGATTCTGAGTGAGTGAAGCCTGAGTCTGATCCTTCACACTCATTCACACTCATTCACACTCATTCACACTCATTCAGGCTCATTCACAATCATTCACAATCATTCACACTCATTCACACTCATTCACGCTCGTTCACGCTCGTTCACACTCATTCACACTCATTCACGCTCGTTCACGCTCATTCACACTCGTTCAGGCTCGTTCACACTCGTTCACGCTCGTTCACGCTCGTTCACGCTCGTTCACGCTCGTTCACGCTCATTCACACTCATTCACACTCGTTCACGCTCGTTCACACTCGTTCAGGCTCGTTCACGCTCGTTCAGGCTCGTTCAGGCTCGTTCACACTCATTCACACTTGTTCACACTCATTCACGCTCGTTCACACTCATTCACGCTCATTCACACTCATTCACGCTCGTTCACACTCGTTCAGGCTCGTTCACGCTCATTCATGCTCGTTCAGGCTCGTTCAGGCTTGTTCACACTCGTTCACACTCGTTCACACTCATTCAGGCTTGTTCACACTCGTTCACACTCGTTCACACTCGTTCACACTCATTCAGGCTCGTTCACGCTCATTCAGGCTCGTTCACACTCATTCACACTCATTCACACTTGTTCACACTCATTCACGCTCATTCATGCTCGTTCAGGCTCGTTCACACTCGTTCAGGCTCGTTCAGGCTTGTTCACACTCGTTCACACTCATTCAGGCTTGTTCACACTCGTTCACACTCGTTCACACTCATTCAGGCTCGTTCACGCTCATTCAGGCTCGTTCACACTCATTCACACTCATTCACACTTGTTCACACTCATTCACGCTCATTCATGCTCGTTCAGGCTCGTTCACACTCGTTCAGGCTCGTTCACACTCGTTCACACTCGTTCACGCTCGTTCACACTCGTTCAGGCTCGTTCACGCTCGTTCAGGCTCGTTCAGGCTCGTTCACACTCATTCACACTCATTCACGCTCGTTCACACTCGTTCAGGCTCGTTCACGCTCGTTCAGGCTCGTTCACACTCATTCACACTCATTCACACTTGTTCACACTCATTCACGCTCATTCACGCTCATTCATGCTCGTTCAGGCTCGTTCACACTCGTTCAGGCTTGTTCACACTCGTTCACACTCGTTCACACTCATTCAGGCTCGTTCACACTCGTTCACACTCATTCAGGCTCATTCACAATCGTTCACACTCGTTCAGGCTCGAGGGCCTGTTGGTCGATGCTCAGTGATTTTCTTCTGTCGACTCGGGGCTTTGTTTGCATTTTGAGTTAAACTGCTCATGAAAAGATAAAGTGTGAAGCTGTAATCGATGTGTGTTGGGCTCCGGCTCCGGCAGCAGGACAAACAGAATCCAGGCTTTAAGGGAATGTTGCGTCGAAGCGTTCGCTCATGAAATCGAGACAAATATTCTGTTCAAAGCAAAACTAGACGACAGGAAATGATGTTTTCTGGCAGCTGCCACAGTGAGGAAAGACTGTTTCCCACATGGGCCATGAAGAAGCTGCTGGTTATCAGCTGCCTGCAGGGGGGGGGGGGGGGGTCTGATCTGAGCCTCCGAGGACAGAACGTCCTCCTGGTCTACGTCTCCTCCGCTTTTAAAGGCGAGATAAGGAGTCCAGGCTCTCTCTCTCTTACAATAAGTAGCTTAGACTCAGGCTCCAGTTTCTCACAGCCCCCCCCCCCCCCCCCCCGTGAGTCTCTGAGCCAATCTGTGCGGAGGAGAAATGTGTGCTTCAGCGTGTGAGCGCCAGCAGACCGTGGGAACGCTGGCGGCGGCCGGCAGATTGGCGGTGGGATGCTGAGCAGATAAAGTCTTAGTCATCATCTTAATGAAGAGCTGTGAGTCCACAGAGCCACCAGGCCGACACGCTGTCCCAGGTCTGATCCTGAACCGAGGAGACATCTTCATCCCTCGACCACTGAGATCTTCAGTGTTTGGTTTTCCAGCGAGGAGGCTTCAGGACGAGGCCGTGTGTTGCTGTGGTAAACATCAGGTTAACATCCTGTGGAGTGATGAGGAGCACTGTGTATTACATATACATTGTTGTACTTTTACTTCATTCTACAGTTTCATTTAGCAGATGCTTTTATCCAAAGTGATGTACATTCACCTGCTGAGTGTTTCTGTGTGTTTGTACGAGAGCTTTTTGAAATGATGGTGTGTGTGTGTTTCCATTGCATCATCTCTCTCAGGTAATCTGTGTGTCAACCAACACATATTCAACTCTCTGCACCTGGATACATAAACAGCAACTCAGTCTTTGTGAGCGTGTGTGTGTGAGCGTGTGTGTGTGTGTGTGTGTGTGTGTGTGTGTGTGTGTGTGTGTGTGTGTGTGTGTGTGAGCATGTGTGTGTGTGTGTGTGTGTGTGTGTGTGTGTGTGTGTGTGTATCATGTGCAGCTCCTCTTCACAGTCATTGTTTATGTGTGACTGAGATTGATCAGGTGACACGAACGTGACAAACAGATGAAGCATCACGTTCCTATGAAAGTGTGTTCACGACTTGTTTCTGCTGAAAACAAGCGAACAATAAAATCTGTCACTGCAGGTTTTAACTGCTGCTGCTGAGGCAAAAACTCTTTGGATTACAAGTCACATCTGAGTCAACCCGACCAGCTGGACTTCCTGTCTCCTTCAGCTGCTGATCCAGCTTCTACATGACTGGTCACTTTAACCCAGTGAAGCAGAAATACCATCCAACAACACAACAGCTGAGTGTGTGTGTGTGTGTGTGTGTGAGTCACATGTGACACAGCCACAGTTCTGAGGACTCGTGTTTCTTAGACAAAGCACAACTCTGCATCAAGTAAATCATCAGGTTTTAGGCTCAAGTTAAGATTTGAGTCTCCAGGAAATAAATGTAAGTTAATGTAACTCTGAGGTGATGGAAACATGACTGTGTGTGTGTGCGCGTGTGTGTGTCAGTTGGTCGGTCAGTTTCTGCCTGCAGGCGATCAACAGGAAGTGGGACAGCGAGGAGAGACAGGTGAAGCAGAGGACACACAGGGATCCTTCAGTCGGCTCATCCTCAGATATCACCTCAAATATGAAGCATGAACACACACACACACACAC
>JBBMOC010001377.1:1042-12199 GCA_037975185.1 Centropyge bicolor | reverse complement strand
AATGTGGAAACTGTGCATGATACATTGAAAAGCTGAGGTGTGATAGAGCGAATATTATTATGCTGTAAAATGCTACACTTAGCGGTGTTGAGTTTTTAAAATGCTGTAAATTTGCCGTTTGTCTATGAGAAGATTACTGTGAGGTATTCATAGGAAAATTGTGTAAATATAAGAAGTTAGAATTAGTTAGAGAGTGTATTTTGGGTTCATAGAAAGCATTAGAGCAGCGGTTTTCAAAGTGTGAGGCGCGCCTCCCCTGGGGGGCGCCAGAGGGCTTCAGGGGAGGCGCAGCGAGTGAAAAAATAAACCTGAAAAGAAGAAAAAGTGTAAACATCTGACAGGAGACAAGATGGATCGATTTTTAGTATCTCAAGTGAAAGTGAGAGAGGGCACATAGTCTGGGGTGAGCAGAAAACGGAGGAAGTATGATTATTTAAAGTTTGGCTTTTCATGTATTGGTCCTGATGATGCTCCGATGAGTGTTATCTGCAAAGAGGTGCCAGCTAACGACAGTATGCGACCATGTAAACTCCGGCGTCATATTGAAACCAAGCACCAAAGTTTAACGACCAAGCCGCTATGATAAAAAAAAATATCTGACTGACGTTGATCTGTTTATTATCTGATTTGAGTAATTGCACAAAGAGGCCTTAAATTGAATGCATTCAAAAAGATATTAAAAAACTGTTAAAATATGTTAAAAACAGATGCTAAAATGTGTTTTAAAAAAGATGTTAAAACATAAAGATGTTAAAATGTGTTTTAATAATATGAAAAACATACAGATGTTTAAAATGTGTTTTAAAAAGATGTTAAAAACATACAGATGTTAAAATGTGTTTAAAAAAGATATTAATCCACACACAGAGAGATAAAGATGATTAAAATGTTTTAAAAATGTGTTTAAGAACATACAAATATGTTTAAGATGTTTACAAAAATAAAGATATTTATAGCATTTATTGTTTAAAACCGTTTTTAAGCCTGTGTGGAACATACAAAGCGACAACAATAACAGTAATATTAATTGGGGGGGGGGTAAAGGGGGGGCAGCATGCTTTTGAGTTGTCTTTAGGGAGGCTCGCTATCCCACACTTTCAAAACCCCTGCATTAGAGGAGCAGGGAGAGCAGGGTGAGCGCCCTTGCACACCCCGATAGGCACATACTCAAGGACGCGTATACTCCCTCACAAGCGCCCGCACAATCAGAGCAAGAGAGATAAAGCGGCGCACAACTATCTCAACAAAGCTGCATCACAGCATACACACTAAATCAAGGCCGAGCCTGTCGACAGAGAGCTAAATGATAGCCTTTGTCCTCTGCTGTTATCTTGCAAGCGTCTTAGCGCAAACTAAAACCTATTTTATCTCTTTTGTAAAAATAAATAGTAATAATATTAATGTGTAAAATAAGAGTTATAGGGAAAGAGGAGCAGCAGGAGTGAATGGAGGAAGAAAGGAGGGATAGTGACAGCGAAGACGAGATTAGTGAGGGTGAGTTATTACTCCCCGAACATATCAGCGGCAAGGGAGACATAAAAACTTGTGGCGTCGGAACACACTTTTGGCTGGAACGAACATATTTTGACAAAGAAGGTATAGAACATTGGCAGACTGAACAAGAAATTAATCTAAAATTGTGGCTGATTACAAAAATTGTTAATTTGAAACAAACCCAAGAGGAGTTTCCTGCCGTGCCATGGTTAAAGATAATACAAAGCTTGTGGGTTCCGCGTAATTTAGCAACAATATGAGAGGCGCTGTGTAGCAGTCCATCGAGCTCAGCTGCCCTCCCCCTACGTCCATTTTTGGGAATCCCTGAAAATGTAACTGTAGCAGGGAAACACAGGGGAGCGGTGGATCCGCGGCTGGAGATACGAGTCATCCCCAGAAGAGTAGAGTGGGAAACAGGCAAATTTGGCTATATTACTAAAACCCCTGCCGGGGATGGGACTGAGGACTTGAAGTACAAACCTACCAAGACACCAGTATTTAAAACAGCCATAACTGCGGGTAAAATATTAGTGCTGATACGGACAAAGAGAGAAAAAGAGCCTGAGATTTCAGAAGTAGAGGAAAGCTGCAAACAAGGAATGATGGGAACAAAAATGACTAAAGGGGAAGGGTTATTAACCCCAGTAGAATTGGTAATAAGACAGCATCCTGATTTTGTTAAACAAATTAAAAACTGCATGATAAAGTGGCACAGAAGAACATCTGGTAAATTACAGTGGCCTGAGAGGGGGACCTTTGATGCAGCATGTTGCAGAGAAGTGGAGGCAAATATCAAACACTACAAAGCAAAAGACACGAGCAACAGCAGAGAAGGAAAGAGGGCCAGAGAGCGGGAGGTTCTCAGCTGGTTCAGAGAGACGGCTAAGCAGCATATACTGGATGCCAAACAGATGTCTGCTGTGTCAGAGACAAAGAGAAAAGTGGAAGGGCAGCAAGTCACACCCACTGCCCCAGCTGAGCTGATGCCGCCTCCCCCATACTCATCCAAAATTTCCAGGGCACCTGCTGGACAATACCCACTACGGCAGGGTGAGCAGACAGCAGAGGGAGAGCTGCAGGGAAAATTTACAATCAACTGGAAAACACAGCCCATGGATGAAATGGCTAAAAATGAAGAAACAGAGAGCCAGACTTCCAGCAGGAATCCTTTCCACAGCCCAACATGTGAGAATAAAAAAAAAAAGAGAGAAAGACAGAAGTGATTATGCAAAAATAACAAAAGAAGATTATACTGCAGAAGCATGGAATGCATGGCTTAACCAGCGAGAGATGCAGCCAGCCAGCGGCCCCCTGCTGGACATCAGCTCTCCCAAGCAAGCAGAAAACACACCGAGTCAATCAAAAATATCCCATCCTGGCGTTAACAGAACAGCAAGTGAACAAGGAAGGGATTTGCTACAACGAGAAGTGGAGCGTGTGTTGGCATTGACTAAGGAGGAAGCAAAATTGCAAAAACAAATGGAGGAGCTACGCAGGGTAAATGCCCAGCTCAGCAGAGGATACAGACGCCACCCACCTGTGAAGTCCCCTTATGAGCCACAGCTGCTGGGGTCAGCGACCCCAGAGGAGGAGAAGGATGAATGGTGTGAGGACAGTAACACACAATCTTCAATCACTGAAAACACAGATGAGTCAGAGAGTGAGGAGGAACCCCTACACCTCAGGAGCAGAACGGTAGCACGATTTCTAAAGAAGAAGAAACCTGATACACAGATGCCACTAGTGATAAAAGGTCAAAACAACCGCCCACAGTACGTGCCATGGTCATTTTGTGACATGGTGGGGCTGGTAGGGCGGTTACCAGATTTAAGTGATGGGGCTAGTAAATGGATTACAGCCCTGGAGGAAAACACAGCAGGTGTCACCCTGGCCTTAGGTGACATAAAAGCACTGCTCATGTACACAGCTGGCAAATCTACTACAGAAGAAATTCTCCATGCAGCACAGCTGGACAGGCTGGTAACAGGAAACACAGCAGATAGTGTGGGATTCAACGGTCATTGCAACCAAGTGTGGGCAGCATTGAGAGTGCAGTTCCCTGAGAAAATGGACCCCACTAAATTGGAGGGAGAAAAACTAAAAGAGGATGAAGACCCGACCAAATTCTTGCGATCTTTTCAGAATAAGTGGAGAGAGGAGACAGGAAGCGCGTGGAATGCCAATCAGACTACTCAGAGTCTCTTCAAAGTGATGGTGAAAAAAGCTATGCCCCAGGAGGTGCAGATGCGGCTGGACAATGTGGTGGGGCTAATGAAGATGGAGTGGCCTCTGTTCTCAGAACATGTCATACATCATGCGGAAAATACAAGAAAGGAAAAAGACAAAGAGGAAGAAGTGAACCGGCATCTGGCCAGTAAACTCACTCAGCTACAGTTGAACGAGTTAAACACCAAGCAAAAGAAGGAAAAGAACAAGGTGCAGGCTCCAGTGGTGACAGCAGCCCCACCTCAAATACCCACGATAGGGACTGCCTTACACCAGACTCCTGTGGGGCCTCAGCTCCCTACTCCACCCCAGGTGCATCAGGAGGTTGTGCCTGCGCCTCCTGCTCCTCTACAGCCTACTCAACAGGCTCAACTTCCTCCCATTTATGTCCATGTAGACCAGCCTCAGCCAAATAGAGGATCAGCCTTTAGAGGGAGGCCCTACAGTGGACTGCCGTTCTATGGAGGACCGCCCTACAGAGGTCAACCAGGGCAGAGAGGAGGCATATATCGTCAGGGGAGAGGCAGAGGTTTCTCCCCAATGATAAGAGGCACACAGTCACAGCTCCAACCAAATACAGGCCAAACTGAGGAAGCAATGTGCTGGGGATGTGGACAGAGAGGACATCGCCGCGGCGACTGCATTGTAAACCCGTGGCCTGGACCAGCCAGAGATTGGCAATAGGGATGCCCAGAGGAGCTAGAGGGGGAGCACATGGCACCGGTCGTATCCACACAGCCTCAGGACGAACCGACTGTTGTAGTAACAATATGTGAACAACAGCACACCTTTATGGGGATACAGGAGCTACTTATTCATGCATTGGCAGTGACGGCTCCTCTCTTCCCCTCTCTGGCCAATCTATCAAGACCATAGGCTTCTCTGGGACCACCCAAGTAATTCCTTTAACTCGACCGGTGAAGTTGACAGTATCTGGCAGGGAGATCACAGCACCCCTGTTGTATTCGGAAAACACTCCTATTAATTTATTAGGACGTGACATCTTGTGCCTTTTAAAAGCTACTATCACGTGCACTAAAAAAGGCCTTAAAATGGAGTTTATAAAAGAAAATGGCTTTTCCATGATGTCTATGCAAGAATTAACTAACAATGGCAGAAGTATCTCTGTACAGCCTACTGTATATTGGATTCAATGGCCTGCTAAATCAGAACTAGCATGTAAATGGGAAACATGGAAAGCGTGGATACAGGAAGAATTGCCTTCTGGCCAAGAGCCATGCCTGCCATTACATTGCACTCTAATGTATGATGAAAGCCAACAGCATACAGACTACAAGGAATTCTGGATTGAAATGATCGCCGGCAGAATATTCTCTGGAATATGTCAAGATCTATATGTTGGACCACAAGGAGCAACTGCAACAGTCGTACTGCCCCCACAACTTTTTCATTGGTTTCAAGTGACAGGCTCTGCTCCTCATGTCACTCTCATGATAGCTGATGGCTATGAATCACACAATCTAGGACCTATGATGAAAGCAGCGCTGCAAGAAACAACATGGAAACCTACTCTGCATCCATCAGTGTGTATTTCCTCTGACGGACAATATTTGAGAATATCTCTGCGGACGTATGATGAAGGATCTGCAGTTCAAGTGCTGTTAAGTCAGAGGTCTCCTACTCAGTTGCCACTCTCTGTAGAACTTAGTGAGCTACTAGGTCAAATTCCACAGAGGCTATGGTCACAGCATAAGACAGATATAGGGCTAGTTAAATCAGCACAGGCAGTTCAAATCAAAGTAAAGGAAGGCATTATTCTGCCATACAAAAAGCAATATCCATTAAAAGCTCATCAGATTGCCGGCATACATCCTACTATCAAGGGCTTGGTAGCAGCAGGCGTACTAAAACAAACTAGGAGCCAATGTAATACTCCAATCTTTCCAATTAAAAAACCAAACTCAGAAGAATATCGCTTAGTGCATGACTTACGTGCTATAAATGCCATCGTAGAGGCAGAAGTAAATATGGTCCCGGACCCTCACACTCTGCTCTCTAACATCCCTCATGATGCCTGCTGGTACACAGCCATTGATTTATGTTCTGCTTTTTTCAGTGTGTCTCTGCACACAGACTCACAGTATCTCTTTGCTTTCACTTATCAAGGACAGCAGTACACATACACATGCCTCGCTCAGCTTTATGTTGAGAGTCCAACCATATTCAATAGAGTACTGTCTAATGATTTACAACACCTGGATGTAGATAGCACAGTCATACAGTACATGGATGATTTGTTAGTCTGCAGCACCACACAGACACAATGTACTCAAGACTCAGTCTCCGTCTTAAAGGCATTGGAAAAGGGGGGGCATAAAGTGAGTAAAGAAAAACTGCAGTTTTGTCAGCCACAGGTAGAATATTTAGGCCGACAGCTGTGTGGCCGCAAACATGCTATTGCACCCTCACAAATCGAGGCAGTGTCAAAGGCACCTAAACCACAAACAGTGGGACAAATGTTATCTTTTTTGGGGATGGCTGGGTTCAGTCGGCCTTGGATCTGTGACTATGCTATCAAGACAGCTCCCTTGCATGGCCTGGTTCGAGCTGCAGGGCAGACAAATGGCTCAGCTCAGCTGCAGTGGACTCCAGAAGCTGAGGGAGCATTTGCTCTCCTAAAACAGGATATGCAAACTGCTCCAGCATTAGGAAATCCTAACTATAATAACGTATTCCACTTATACGTTGCAGAAAAAGCAGCATATGCTTGTGCTGTGTTGATGCAGGATACTCCCTCGGGTAAACAACCATTAGCATATTATAGTACTAAACTGGACAACATTGAAACTGGATTCCCTCCTTGTTATCAGGGGCTGGCAGCTGCTGCCTTTGCTTTTCAAAAAGCCTCTACTATCACAATGGGACATCCAACAATCTTATATACGTCTCATCAGCTGCATGCATTAATCACAAGTCCCAGATTTGTGTTAACACAAGCTCGAAGGACAGGTTATGAGGTAATCCTCTCAACCCCTGAGCTCACTATTCAGCGATGTACAACAATTAACCCTGCCTCAAGGATGGTGACTCCCGTAGACGGGACACCACATGATTGCTTGCAGACAACTGCTGTGTTCTTAAAGCCACGAGAAGATTTGTATAACCGACCTATACCAGCACAACTCACGTTATTTTTGGACGGTTCCTGTTTTAAGGATGCAACAGGTAACCATGCTGGATATGCGATAATACAGCTGCATCCTGACAACACCTTTACAGAAGTACAGGCAATGAAAGTTGCTCAACCCTGTTCTGCACAGTTGGCCGAGCTTAAAGCTTTGACTGCAGCATGCCGCTTAGCGACAGGTAAAACTTTAAATGTCTATACAGATTCACAATATGCATATGCCGTGTGTCATATTCATGGCATTATTTGGAAACAGAGAGGCTTTCTGAGAGCAGATGGCTCACCAGTAACCCACGGACCAGCCATCACTGAATTATTAGAGGCAATACATTATCCATCAGCCCTAGCCATCATTAAGTGTGCTGCTCACCAGTCAACTGACACATTGATTGCCAAAGGTAACAATCTGGCTGACGAGGCGGCTAAATGCGCAGCCACATCCACCTGTATAGGACCATTGTCGGTAGCTGAAGATTGTGAGCCGTTAACAAATCTTGTCTCTCTCATCAAAATCTGCAAAATCTGTATGGCTGAAAAGGGGAGCTATGAAAATCGCAGCAGAGGGACCACAGCAGGGCTTATGGAGAAGTGTACACGGACACTTTGTCCTCCCATCATCTTTAATTAAGGTTGCCATTCTTAGTGCGCATGGTCCAGACCATTGCACAAGGGGGGAGGTGCTTAGACGACTTCAAGCAGTCTGGTGGTCGCCATTTTTAGCAGCTACAGTTGACAGAACATTGAGTGAAATTTGAGTGAGATTTGTGCACAACACAACATCAGGAAGTCATTCACAGCACCATTAGCACACATTCCACCTCCAGAAGGTCCTTTTCGACATCTTGTAATGGACTATATAGACATGACTCGACGAATACGAGGACTCAGATACATCTTGGTGATAGTTGACAGATTCAGCAGATGGGTAGAAGCAGTTCCAATCAAGGGTCCAGACAGCAGGGCAGCAGCTAAGTTCTTATGCAGAGAAGTTTTTCCAAGGTTTGGCTTGCCAGATACTCTTAGCTCTGACAATGGGGCCTCATTTGTGGCTGAGACGATGAAGATAGCTTTAAAGATGTTGGGCATAAAGCAGAAGTTCGGGTGTGTTTATCATCCACAGTCACAGGGTGCAGTAGAGAGAGCCAATGGCTCATTGAAAGCTAAGCTTGCAAAGACTGTCAAAGATAGTAATAATAGAATAAATTGGGTAGATGCATTACCACTGGCTTTAATGATGATGCGCACGCAAACTAACCGACTAACGCATCTAACGCCGCATGAAGCTCTCACAGGGAGACCGATGCCGGTCCCCTACTATAGAGGACCATATACAGGTCCACCACTTGAACAGTGTGAGCAAGAACTAACAAATTATCTGCGCCATTTTGTGCAAATCCATAAAGTTGTGTTTCAACAGATAAAAGCTGTGGCAGAGGAGAAGAACGCGGACATCCAGCCAGAGCAAAGGAGCATCAAGCCTGGAGATTGGGTCTACGTGAAGGTCTTCAAACGAAAGTGGGACCAACCAAGGTGTGAAGGACCCTTCAAGGTTATCCTAGCTACCCCAACTGCATTGAAAGTAGAGGGTAAGAGAGTTTGGTTTCATCTGAACCATTGCTGCCGAGCTAGAACTCCAGACGCTCCAGCTGAAAGGGACGGCCACGCCGCCCTGCAGGGATCAGACAGCGACAGCTACACTCCTCAGCCAGCAGGCAGACAATCTCCAGAGCCCCAAGAAGAAAGGCGATCACAGAGACTAATCGAAAGAAGAAGAAGGGAAAGGGAAAGTAGAGACTCAGAAAGTAGTGGCTCATTGCCACCTAGGCAGAATCCAGAAGACAGTGTAGGAGAGGTGGCAGGGAAGGAATAAGAGCAAAGTCAGAAACTTATAGGAAACAGTACGAGCAAGACAGGGACGACCCACAGTATTTTCTTTGGAAGGGTTAGCTATATCTCAGAGATCCAGATAGGCGTTTGTATGGAAAGTATTAATCTCTCTGTGTCTCTTCACTAAGAAGTGCCAAGGCTGGTCACTCTGGAACTTCTTGGCTGCCTGACCTGTATCAACTAGAGGTTCCCTCTCTCACTTATCCTGGTAACCATGGGGTCGTGAATCCTCCTCCGTCCCTTGGCTGGCAAGAGCAGATGGCGGCTGCGGGTCCTGCCCAACCAACCTGCACCCATTACCTTACTCTTCCATCTGGACCTACCACTCTGGCTCCCCCTGCAGCGCTGAAGGATCAGTCCATGGATCCTCTGCTTCACCAACTCACTGCTGATTTGGCCCGTCAGATTGCAATCAAAGAGAATGTCATTAATCTGCTGATGGCACCACTTGAGCAGCCAGCACCACCTGAGAATCCGACATCTCCTGATCAGCCTGCACCATCTACTGATCGTCCTCGTTCCTTTGGATACTCCTCTGTTTCCTCCAACAACAACAACGACGACGACAACGACGAACAATAATCCTGGACACTGACTTTGCATGCATTTGTTTTCATATATATTACACAAACATACACATATTTACTCTGCATTCACATCATATATTTGCTATGCACTTGCATTATATTTACTCTGCGTTCACTTGTGCTCTAAGCATGCCAGTATTTTGTAGTATTTGTAGTACTTTGTTGCTGGAAGTATTTTGTGTTTGACGTTTTTGTAACATATTCTCTCCTTGTTCGAGCCTGATTCAGATGCCTGATAATAGTAGCACGGTGCAACCATTGGGCCTGATGGATCCTGGGTTCCAGTGGACTCTTTCGGTCGCATTTCGGTTTGCTGTGACTCTCAAGTCACAAAGGGGGGATATGTAGTGTAATTTTTTAGAATGCGACCGATTTCATGATTAAAATTATATTTACTCAAATCAATATGTTATGATTCAAATTTGATTATGGTTAAGAAATGCAATAATGCAATAAAGGAGTGCTGAAACATATATCTTTGAATTTAAAAGTAATATTAGAAGTTAGACTAGACTGATAGGTTGTCTTGTGTTCTATGACTTATGTTTGTTCAGAATCAAAGGAATTATTAAAGTGACTGGATCATTTAATGACTGAAATGTGAATAAGAGGGAACATATACTGGAATGAACTTGCGTGACAAATATAATCTTGTGTGTGTTTGAAATCACTCATAATGTAATCAGTGTGAGCACAGGCATATTTACTCAAATTGAAATAATCCTTTTATTATTTTGGAAAATGTAAGAAGTAATGGTAAGAAAATAAAAGTGCGTAGTAGTAGGATAAGAAAAAAGGGAAAGCCCCCCAATGGAAAATTACCAGAACTCCAGCAAGAACAAAGAAAATCCTCTGTGTGAATATTAAAAAATGCTGATTAATGGTGTAAGGTAACAAACCAATGAATTGAAAGGTGATATGATAATGTGAAGTGTCTTATCCTATGAAATATCTAGGGGTTTGTTCAAAGGCGTGGAAAACTAGGGGTATAAAACCTGTTGCACAGGCTGTTTTGCCTCAGTGCTCTTCGGATGTGACCTGTATTCATTTTTGAACAGCACTCCTTTATGCCGGCATAAAGTCTTCATTGCTCCAAACTTCTGTCTCCTGTGGATTTATTTTTTATCACCAAAGTGGATTTACGGACTAACACATCCAAGATAAGGATAAGATATACAACAAAATAATTGGCGAGCCAGCCAGGAGGGGACTAGATCCGGAGTTCTACTGCCTGCGGCGGCCTTCACCCGTCACCAGACCCACGGGCCCACAAAAAGTTCAAAAAAGGTAAGCAGAGCCTTTAATTTCTGCTAATTAGAAGTGGTGTCTGAGTGACTGGTGTGGTCTGCCCAGGTAAAGAACTAATTAAGGATTTACCCTTTTTGAACCTAACTTAATTTGAAATTAATAATTAATAATTAGTAATTAATCGCGGGAGACAGTTTGGAGCATATATATGTTGTATGTCTGTGTCTGACCTTGTGCATGTAACAAAAACCATGGTGCAGAAAGAATGAGTGAGTGCGAGCAAATTATACTAAATGTGTGTATTGTGTGTTGGCTTGTTGCAACGCCTGTATTTGCTGGGGGATTAATTTGGCTGACAGTAAATAAAGATGATTAAAGTTAAGGGATAGTGAGAGTTAAATTAACGGTCAGTTGTACCGGGTAGAGTAGAATGATCTGTTTATCGTTTGTAGTTGTTGCCTGTTTGAGTCATTAGTAGACGGTCAGTTGAACCGGGTAGTGTAGAAGTAGAGGTCAGTTTGAACCTGTAGATAGCGGTCAGTTTGTACCGGGTAGTGTAGAAGTAGA
>JBBMOC010001376.1:0-12200 GCA_037975185.1 Centropyge bicolor | reverse complement strand
GGGGGGGCGAATTTTTTTATAAGGCGTTCGTTTAAAATATACAGCATACATCATTATGCACAATTCATAGCTGTCAATCTAAGTGGCGCCACTTTGATTGACAACTAGCCACTGACGGTCTAAAGGGCGTCACCCCGGCTAATTCTAGTCACTGAGTTTGGGAAAGAGATCGTCGTGGGGTTAGCCGGCTAGCAACGATATTTAGCATTTAACCTAGCTGGTTAGCCGTAGCTAGTTTGATTATTTCGAATAAAGCGGCTTTTTTTCAGCCAATAGCGTTCATTCGACCCGCCTCAGCTCCGCCCTCGCTCCACCTCTTTGTCCATATTTGGAGTAACCGGAGGTAGGCTACCAAGATGGCTACGCACTACGATTTGCTTCATTTTTGCTCTTCAGAAACCTATGGGTGACGTCACGGACACTACGTCCATATTTTATACAGTCTATGATTTGAACATATACATGTGAATAAAACATCATCATTCATGCTGATCCTCTCTCTCCTTTTTGTGTCTGATCGGCCATTTTATGATCCCTGACGACCGATCGATCATCAATAATCAAACTTATAAAATAGGTTTCTCACCTGTGCTTTTCTAAACAAACCCACTGCAGCTGTCACATAAGTCATTTATCAATTCTTTTATACCTGAGGATTTTTTCCTGGAAGGACTTTCAATGGCACCATTGGAGGACACGTTTGTGGTAAAGTAAACATATAAATTGTAAATTTGTTCTGTTAATTTCTCTCATTGTTTCCTGACCTGCTGATCAATATTAGCATTGATCAAAGTGTCAGCTGTTGTCATGTCAAATCTTGAAGCTTTTCTATTGATTTCAATTAAATTATTTTGACCTTGAATGAATTTAGCTTTTTTTTAAAGTCACAAACATAAAAGCTTTAATAAATGATGAAAAGGTTGAGTCTTTATTATTTTATAGTAAATTATAATAAGTAGGATTTTGAACCTGTGCTTTTCAAAACAAACCTGCTGCAGCTGTCACATAAGTCATTTATCAATTCTTTTATACCTGAGGAGTTTTTCCTGGAAGGACTTTCAATTCATGAAAACTCAGACTTTCTACCATGAACATGCAGTAAATGGCACCATTGAAGTCTATACACCAGGACACGTTTGTGGTAAATTCAACACATAAATTGTAAATTTCTTCTGTTAATTTCTCTCATTGTTTCCTGACCCGCTGATCAATATTATCATTGATCAAAGCATCAGCTGTTGTCATGTCAAATCTTGAAGCTTTTCTATTGATTTCAAGTAAATTTTTTTGACCTTGAATGAATTTAGCTTTTTAAAAAGTCACAAACATAAAAGCTTTAATAAATCATGAAAAGGATGAGTCTTTATTATTTTATAGTAAATTATAATAAGTAGGATTTTGAACTTTAGAAGAAGACAATTTCAGCTTGTGCTTGGTCTCAGGAGACTCCAGACAGCCCCATGTTCAGTCCTCAGTGTGAGCAGGTCAGGTGTGTGTGCTGCAGCAGAGGCCCCTGCTCTTCACCTGGGATCAGCACAAAGCTTTTCAAACACACAGAACAAAGGCAGCGCCTCCACCGGGCATGATGCGTTCCACGTGTCGAGCCCCGGCGGCCTCCGCTCTCCACGGCCGCCCCACACAGGGAGCCGAGCAGCGGGGGGGGGGCTTCGCAGGTACTGCCCCAGCTCCAAACGTCTGCACAGCTTGCACATGTATAGAATATCCATCTGCTCACCAGTCAAAGCTAATCCTGCTTTCTGATTTAACTCATGTCCACAGTGTAACTGTGATTTTCCTGCTCGTGGTTTGTGTAATGCAGTTTAAAGATAAACCGCCGCAGACCTTTGTGTTTATTTTCAGAAACGTTAGGTCGACGTCGGCGGCTGAGTTTTGGTTTATTAAAGGCCTTTCGTCCAATTATTTGTCCTAAATCGAAAACAGAAAGCGAAACTCGACGCACGTGTTGCTAATTTCGACGCATGTCGCGCAGTCATGCTATTAAAACGTACAGAGACAAACAAACGGCCGCGCGTTCCACCCGACCGCTGTGACCAAACAAATTGTTTTCCATCATTTTACTCCCATTAGAGTTGAGCGGCGGGCAAAATTGAGGGAGCAGATTTGCAACTTAAGTGGTTTCCTCTGAGCGAGTAGTGAAAATATTTAGCGAGCCTGGAAGCGCAGTTTATGGCAGCGTCCCAGCGAGCGGTGAGGATCGCGTTGCAGCAGGTTATAGAGGAGGTTATAGAGTATTTATGTAGTCTTCACTGCTGTGGCAAACTAAGTGAACCTTCTCACTTTAAACCTTCACTTTGATGTGTGTGTGCCACTTCAGAGGCCCAGGATTCAGTGGACAAGTTTCCATCGAGCTTGTTGGGCCGACGATAAAAAGCCAATTTTCCTGATTGGCTGATTTTACCCAAGTGCCCCATTTCCTCGCAGGTTTTGATGATGTAAATCTTTCCAAGTTTACGAATGATCTAATTGGCTTTCTGAGACGCGCTCTTGCCTTACACACACATTCATATTTCAATTTGGCTGAGACAGTTTCAGTGAGCGGTGTTTTCATCGGTGTGGACAAAGAGGCCGTCTTTGTCCCGTCCTGAGGAGGACAACAGCTCGCTCCTGCTGCACCTCGTGGATATCATTTTGAAATCGTCATCGGAATCCAATTTGGCTTCGTTAACGGGGACAGGGCCGGCCTTCACTGGGATTCCTGGCCTTGTTTAATGTGGTCATCTGCTCTCAGCCTGTCAGTAGTATCTTTGTCATTCAAACTCCTGAGCCCCACGTCTCCTGACACAAGAGCCAGTCAGTCTTCACTGAAAGGACTGATTTTTTTTTTCCCCTTCTGCCCGTTTCCTGTCACAGGAGGAATTCACGGCACTGTGTCCCCGGCCTGACCTCGTGGCCCCCCCCCCTCCCGAGGCTGCCGACCGGTGGACTCGCTCTGGGCTCAATAAGCAGCAACATTTATCCCTGGTTTGGTGCACTCAGGTCTGTGTGACCTGAGACCCACGGGTGCAAGTGTGCAAACACAAAAACCTGTATACACACATGTGCTGAATGTACAGGTGTAGAAACACACACACACAATCACAATATATGATTTCTAGGGTTTAAGCATGAAACTTTTTGCAAGTGTTTATAATTACTATTGACTTTATGAAAACATTTATTTTATAATTGTTACTGTTCAGATGTCAAATTTTCTTTAATTAAAAAAAAAGACATGTTTTTATGTCAGTCTAGAGAAAGTGCCATAATTGTTATATATATACATATATATATAAAAAATGTTTTATATATACTGCATATGTTAAATCACCACACTGCTACATATATGGGATGTATCAGTCTGTCTATGTATCATATATTAAAAAAATTTAATTCAATTCATTTCAATTTAAAAAGCTGTATTTGTCCCCGGGGGATAATTTTGTGTATGTGTATTTATGCTTATAACATGTTGACAATAATATACAATTTCCAGTGAATCAGTAATAACTTTTAAATGAAGCACTGGCCGTAAATGTCAGCATTTATGTGGGTTACCAGTTATTGTGAGAGAAGGTTAAAAACAGAGTCAGTGACTCTGATAAATAACTGTGAGGGGACAGTTGAGTGTTGTGTTTCCAAACGTTTTATGAAGCTTTTTCAGACTCTCTCCAGTTAAAAACTCGAAATGAAACAGAGTGATTCTGGGTAGAGAATCGGCTGTGAGGACTCACTTGCATGACCCAAAGAGTTTCTGCGAGGATAATTGTTCTCTCTGCAAGGCTGGGCAGCTAAACTGCTGTTGGCCCACAATCCACTGGCGTGATGTGGACGCTCTGTGTATCCTGGATCCGCCTGCACGCACCACACACAGAAACACACACACACACACACACACACACACACACACACACACACACACAAATGAGGCCCAGTGTGACACGTCTCACGCAAGCAGTCCAGCATTTTGAAAAACATTCAACAAGCAGCGGCTCTGCAGTCTGAACATATCTAAGAAACAGGAGGAGGAGGGCGGCTCCTCGTGCCAGTGATCATAACTCAAACTGCTCTATAACAGCACGGGGAGACCTGCAGTTTCCAACTTCAAAGACCTCACAAGCATCAGTATCGTTTCTCACGTCCAGGCAAACTGCACCAAAGTGACACTGGGATTTCTGCAAGTAAAATGAAGAAATTGCAGCCGGTTGATCCAATTGAATGTGTCACTGTGGAGCTAAGGCTCAGGCTCACCTCCCCCCTGCCTCCTTTAAATGGAAGCTGATGAGACAGGCTCCAGGGGAGGGAACCCACAGCGTGGGACACGACTCTGACTGCTGAATGTAAATACTGCATACCTTCACTTACATGCAACTGCCCCCCAGGAAAGATCCAAATCAAGATTCACTGTCATTCTCTGAAGTGAATGAAGTGCAGGGGGAAACAGGGGGGGGGGGGGGGGTGTACTCACCACGAGCTGCACTCTGCCTCCGTTCAGAACGTCGGCGCTGATCTCGGGTAAGAAACGCACACTGAGGAGACGATAACAAAAAAAAGAGCAAACATTGGGCCGTCAGCGCTCGCAGTACTTCACATCAATTCAGCAGTTTCCCCTTTTCAGTTCGACGCAATTATCTCTGACATATCACAAAATAAACACAGATGCCGTGTATGATAATCTTAATGTCTATTTGTTAGGTGGAGGTTAGCACAGGCCTGCATGCTCACTGCCTCTGTCTCAGCACACACTGGTTCTACTACAGTGTCAGTGCTCTGGTGATAGTTTGGCCCTCGACATTAAAAAAAAAAAAAATCAGTACTGCATAAATAATTTTATTGAAATGTATTAAAAATTACCAGCCAAACAATTTGAGAGAAATGAGCAGTTATAATCTCAATACACGAAGAATGAACTTGTGTCTTGTACTTAAACTTTATGAAAACTATTTGCATATTCATAAAGTATTCAATGAGGAAGAAGGAAGGCGTTTACACTTCAAGAAAGAGGTCATTTTTGTGGAAAACCTATCTTACATAAATTATTATTCCAAGTTCATATTTTCATGTCCTAAAACAGGGATATTTAGCTAAAATTTAAAAAGGTCCAGTGGGAGAATAATTCTTGACACAAAGGTCCGGATGATCATAATGTCTAACTATTTAATGATATATATATTGAAGTACCCTTGTAGTTGTATCAACATCTGCATGTATTCAATACCTGACTGTTATCAAGTAACATAGAACTGAACTTATATGTGTGACTGCCGATGTGTATAATGTTTTCTCATTTACTAAATAAAATTTCAAAATAAGAGAAGATACATAAAATGTGAAAATTGTGCTTAACTTAACTTCAGAAAAATAAAGGGAGGAAAGACTTGAATTCCTTCTTTCAAATCATAACCTTCTGTTTTGGTTGGAGGTCCGGGTCCGTATGGGACAGCTTCTGGGTCCGGACCCGGACCGCGGTCCACCTGTTGGTGACCTCTGTCCTAAAACATAAAAATATTCTGGAGGGGATCTTTAAGAAATGATGCCAGCTCTGACGAAACTACGAGCATGGCTGGATGTAACCGGGGATAAACGAGCATTTTTTATAAATTCTGTAATTTGGTGAAACAACCCTTTAAAGCCATGTCAGCCACCCACACCACCCTCTGACCCACATGCAGCGCCTCACCTCTCTGAGCCGCTGACAGACGGAGCAGCCTGGGTGAGCAGCCCGCGCTGAGCTCGCTCCCGCTTCACTCGCTCCGTCCTCTCCGCCCGCTGAAGGCCCGGCTCGGCCTCGCCGACTGCTCTCGACAGAAAACACCAAATAAACGTCACGGGCGATTATTTCTTTTTCTCCCAGCTCCTCTTTGTCAGTAGCGTTCTCGATGACAATGGTAGCAGAGAACGAGCGTGCTGCCTAATCAGAGAAAGTTGGGGTGAAGCTGGCGCGGCCCCAAATGGCAGGAGGTGTAATCAATACTGCAGCGGAGGAGCTGTGCTAACAGATGCTCGCCAAAGAACAAGTTCGACAAATAAACAGCTCACGGGCCTGATCTGTAGCAACGTTTGACATGTTTCGCTGTAATTACAGTGGGCCAGGGTTTCCAGCGCTGGGAGAGATCAGTGGTCAAAGCTCTGTGTGTTTATGTTTGGGCTTAAGGTGGTGTATTTGTTTGGAGGAGTCAGGGGCATTACTATAATACATTTAAAGCTGCTGAAAGATGCAACAGGAGAGGATCCATTTTTTTTTCCCCCAACAATTGTTGAGGCCTGTGGTTCTTTGTAAAATTGAATCCAAGCAGTGCTCCAACAGTTTGTTCAAGAAAGAAATCTGAAAGGCCGCTGATTTACGAGTTCTGCTGAAATCCCATAATAAGGTCGTAATTCAAAGTAAACATTTACGCTGCGCTGACAGTAATGTTGCCGTGGATGGGTGTAAACTGATAATGAATTTTGACAGCCCAATGCTGGAACTAATGACGCATTTATTTAAGCCATTTACTTGCTTTTGCTGAGCTGGAAAAGGAGAAGAAAAAAAAGCTTTACAGTTTTCATGGGTTAATTGAGAAGCCCCCACTAAAAATGTCAAGTGATAGATGCTTCCCCTCGGGGGGGGGGGGGCAAAGGCCAGGAGATGGCTACTCGCCTACTAAGAGAGCGAGGGCACGGGCGGTCCAGAGAAATACGTTTTTGAACAGAAGCTTACTCATTGACTCGACCAAGCAAGGCCTCTGAACTACCTGTTTCATACGTGTCATTCATATCTTAGGATCAGAGGCTGCGAAGAAGACTGACAATAAATCTGAACTCCGCATGTGCAGCAACACATGTTCACAGTGTACAGTCATATAAGATGAGCACCTTGAAAAAAACGTTTATGCTGCACTCCGGTAGCACGGAGAGACTCTGCTTTCCCTTTTCCCCTCTGAACCCTCCAGCAAAGCCCCCTCCTGACCCCCCTCCCACCTCCTGAATCCCCCTCCAGAACTCCTCCAGGACATCAGGAGGGGGCCTGTAGGAGTCACGCCTGTTAAGAGGGGCACTTAAGCACATTAAGCGATGTCATCTCTGCTGAGGAGGGGACAACTCTGACTTCATATCAGAGAGCTGGGGAGGAGGACGGTGGAGGGTTTTAGCCTGCAGCTAACAGGGCTGGAGGAGAGGCCCCCAACAACACAAGGTCAGGCAGAGGATCGGCACCAGTGCAGAGCCTATGAAGAAATGATGGCATGAATGAGGTGATGACTTTGTGTTGTAGTCATCTATGATTCTTTGTAGAGGACGAGGCAAGAAACAAACAGCAAACTCGCTTGTAATGTTGGTAATAATTTCGAGTTGCACAGTAAAACTACACACACAAAGACTGAGTCAGCAAATCAGCAGGTGAGTTCAAACACAAAGAGATGTTTACAACAGACAAATTTTAAGGTCTCAGCGTGTTTGGAACAAACTAGTGTGACATGTCCTCTAATCTCGAGTAAAGGCAGAAGCCAAACTCAAAAATCCTGCATTCATACAAAGAGGTGAGGCGTTAATAATTCAGAGTGCAAACGTCTGGACCGGATTGTTCTTTAAAGCGTTCAGTGTTGCAGAGTGGTACAAACAAAAACTGATGGAAGCAGTTGTGCGAAATATGAAAACTGAGAGAGAAATTCAAACCTGGCCTACTTTCTCAACAATCACTGCATTAATATCTTATAAGTTTTACTCTATAAAACTACTAAAAAAAGGCAGATGAAACTTTCATTTGATGCATTAAACATTAACTTTTCTCTTCTAAGTAAGCTTGGCTAAACGTTTGGTTTGTTAAAATGATGTTTTAATCATCAGACTCAGCATTTTAACGCCCTTTTGTCAACTCCTTAATATCATGCATTGTCATGTTAATGCATTCAGACATTTGACTCATAAAGACTCGACCTGCCCTAAAGAAAATTAAACTTTCATCCGACTCTGACAAACCTGAAACTTGCCGCGTAAAGAAAGCTAAGCTAAGACTAGCGCTTACCTGGTTTCGTACAGTGCCACAAAAACCATTTTGAGAATCCTATTTTCATGGCCTTTGCAAAGTGGAAGAAGATCAGAGCGTGTCTGAAATTTGAGGATCCTAACTCTGTGTTTTTAGTTGAGTGTCTGTTTTGTGAGTGCCAGTGCATCTCAAACATATACTATGAGGAGAGAGCAGCGCTGCCTGACATAAATAGAAGCTCTGAGATTACAGGGGAGAAATTGAACGCATATGAATGGTGGTAAATAGTCTGACATTAAGCTAGTTTGGATGATGGATGATAAACAAGATGATTGCGTTTCAGTTGGACTTTGTAGATGACTTGAAGTGTGAAATCGAGTTAAGTGCTTGGGAGGCAGGGGTTCCAGGCTGAAATAAAAATATATACCCTCGTGTCCCTCTGACATGAGGACGGATGTTTGGTGGGGCTGGATCTCAGTTTGGATGGAAGAAGGAGGTTGGAAGAGTGTGTGTGCTTGGGGAGGGGAGGGGGGGTTGGAGTGGAAGGCGTTGGTGGAAAGTAAGAGGAGAAACAGGGAGAAAGGCTCGGAGGCACACAACATCTTCAACATCTGCAGCTCACACACACTTGACAATACAAACCATCTAAAAAAGTAAAACGTATTTCTATATTTTTTTTTGCCTTTAAAAGAAAATGTCTTGTGGCTCTGCTCCACTCTCTCCCTCTCTATCTCCCTCTCTGGGTATGTAAGGCGATACCCATTTCAAGTGGGTTACTCATGTCCAGCACATCCACACAAAGAGCCCGGATAAAATAAACACGCCGCGTCGGATATCTTGGAAAGAATCTGTCATGGGTTTGGGGCTAATCACCTCCAGAAGGGGCTTGACTCAAAGCCTGAAACGTTAGCCCCTGTCGGGGAGCGCTGGCTGGGCCGGGCTGGGCTGGCTAGGCCCCGGGCACTGGGGATGGATCCGGAGGAGGGGGTGCCTTCCACAGGTCAGGAACAGGGGAGCAAGAGGGGAGGCTGGTTTGGGGCCGTTTACAGAGACCCGGAATCGCAGCACCGTGAGCCAGCGAGCGACACGCCACCTCCGCCGCCGCCGCCGCCGCCACACGCTCACCTTGTAAAAAGATAGCGGGAGTCGTCTCCTCCACAACCGAGCTGGTTAAGGTTACGCGTTTTACAGGATCCCTCTGAGTCGGATCAGAAAACCGAGCGAGGACGCAGGATATTAAGCAGAGAGAAGGGTGATGTCCCAACCAGTGACCCCCGTTACTTTATCAGCTGATGTAGCTGCTTCACTCTGTTGCACGAGAACACCAGTCCCGCTTGATGGATTATCAAGACATGGGTGGAGAGGAGAGATAAGGAAACTGGGAAGAAACAGAACTAGAAATATTGTTGTAATGTAATAGGTCATTTGGATGGAGCTGGTCCTCGGCTGCCAGTTGGCTGAGAGCTTATCCACACTTACATTGTGCTCAGCCACAGCTCCAGTGTCAGTAATCAGTGCTGGACAGTCGACATGATACACCTGCATTCATGCTGCTGTCATATAAATACATTATGGGACAAAAATCTCATAGTTGGGACAAATCAACTGCCATCGACCAAATGGTAAAGATGATGTCTACATCGTTCTGTGAGTTTGGAGAATTACTGGCTGCTGAAAAAAAAATCCTCACAATCTTTGAAAACACTGAAATAAAGTGTTGCTTGATCTTTGGCTGCACAGCAATGAATCCGATTTAAGGGGAAACAAGGGGACTTCTTCACAACTATTCCACAAACAAATTAGTAAAGCGATCCACCCAAACCAGATAAAGTGGAACGAAAAACATCCCCAAGTTGAAGGTACAATTTGTTCCATTTTTTGAAACATGTAGCATGAAGTGACAAGTAAACATATTGTATTTCTCTGCAGATAAGTGAGGGGTGTTTCATGGACCTGGACCAGAGAGGGACCGGTCACTTCGCTGCCTGGTGGCAAACACGTCTGACTTCTGGATGACCGCAAGCGTCGTGCTCTCTGGATGTGAGGCCTTGACCCCGGTGGGTGGAGGTGGGGGTGGTGTGCAGAGGAAAGATGGAGACAGGCCCTCATGATAAAAGCCGGCTCCCCCCGTCCTCCCTCCCTCCAGCTCTTCCCTCCCTTTTAAGTCTGGCTGTGGACGTCACAATGCCGAATCATCTCTCCACCTCAGGGCAGGGCAGGAGGCCACAGCAGAAGAAGATGAAGGGAGAAATCTGCCTCTTCTCAGACTATCAAACTACTTTACACCACAGTCAACCTCTATACTCTTTTGAAGACTGTTTTACTGCCCATGACAATAAGAAGAAAGACAGACTGTCACATGTGAGAAGTTAAAGCCTTTCTGGCTGTGTGCAGTGCTCAGCTCCGACTTTTCAGAAAAAAAAAAAATCATTGACAGAAGTTTTCGACAGAGTAACCAAGTGTGTAGCATGTCTCACCCATAGACTGTATAAAATATGGACGTAGTGTCCGTGACGTCACCCATAGGTTTCTGAAGAGCAAAAATGAAGCAAATCGTAGTGCGTAGCCATCTTGGTAGCCTACCTCCGGTTACTCCAAATATGGACAAAGAGGTGGAGCAAGGGCGGAGCTGAGGCGGGTCGAATGAACGCTATTGGCTGAAAAAAGCTGCTTTATTCCAAATAATCAAACTAGCTACGGCTAACCAGCTAGGTTAAATGCTAAATATCGTTGCTAGCCGGCTAACCCCACGACGATCTCTTTCCCAAACTCAGTGACTAGGATTAGCCGGGGTGACGCCCTTTAGACCGTCAGTGGCTAGTTGTCAATCAAAGTGGCACCACTTAGATTGACAGCTATGAATTGTGCATAATGATGTATGCTATATATTTTAAACAAACGCCTTATAAAAAAATTCGCCCCCCCAAGAGTTGTCATGGAGTAGAAAAACAGCTTATGAGACTAGAGCCATGTTTTGAACCAGGCTGTAAATCTGTTTTTTTCTGTCGTAAAATCGGACATTTTAACATGGGGCTCAAATGTAATTGTCTCCCTTCTGCGGCCTGCTCTAGTGGTTATTCGAGGAACTGTAGCTTTTTTCCACTTCCGCATTGGCTTCATTTTTCAGCGCCGGAGGTTGCCGCTTGGTCCTACCTTTTATATCATTTGTGTTGCGTTGTGCTCGCCGGGTCGACGCCTCCACTGGGCCCGGCTGGTAACTGCACTTTCTGAACAAGGCAGGGCGGATGGAGGGATCTAGAAGAATAAGAGCGAGAGGGTCAAAGAAGGACAAGGCCTAAAACCAGAAGCAGAAAACCAGAACGCAACATTCGGAAAATATTAGAAAGCAGTGTTGTGGTTCCACTGAGGCAGATGCCATTAGGAGTTAGAGCAGACGTAGACCTGTGTGTCAGGGGAGCAGCATGACAAGAGCCCCGCTATTGGAATCATGCATTTGTAATTGTGATCAAAGAGCAGCCTCCCTCTACATGAGCGTGGCATGATAAGCGTGGCAGGACTACTGTTTCTTGGAGCAGAGCGGAGGTGAGGTCACCTTTCACTGCAGCCGCGCTCAACAACTACAATGAATGGTAATGAAAATCATCACGGGACGACTTGTCGAGAGGTCGCTTGGCAATCGTTATTTCCTTCGCCGGCTCTCAGACGAGGCCCAACGAGAGGCGACAGGCCCTGGCTTCTGCCGTCTGTTCTGGCTTGTTAACGTACACGAGGTGGAAAGGTTCGCCGCTGTTGAAGCACGGTCGAAGAAACAAAAGACAAGAACGCAAAGGAGCAAAAATTAGTTTGGATTTTTTTTCCCTTTTAGGAAATGGATTTATGTCTTCACAGCTCCTTCTGTGCTGTGAGGGAGATTCAGGAAGGAAACCATGACAGCGTCTGACCAAATCTGCCTTCGCAATCTTTCTGCATTTTCTAACAATGATGTATTAAAATGACCAGGAAAAACTCTGCTCACCTCCACCTTTCTTCTGCTGTTGCTTCTTTGACTTCATCTTCTGGGCTCTCTTGAGCATCAGAAGAGCCGTGTGACTGTGAGCGAAGCCCCTACAGACAACAGGGACAAAAGCGTCTGACAGAAAATCCCACAACACAAAACAATAACCTCATCATGAAGCTTGATAACAGAATGATTTACCATTCTTCCACAATCTTTTCTGAGCTTTCGGACAGAGCGCTGACCACTGAGGCTGAGGCAGGAGATTTGCTTCTGAAATCACAG
>JBBMOC010001375.1:0-12204 GCA_037975185.1 Centropyge bicolor | reverse complement strand
CTCCCCCTCTCTCTCTCTCTCTCTCCCTCTCTCTCTCTCTCTCTCTCAAACCTGTGCAGTGGGGGCGGGGTTACCAGCTGGTGGTGCGGAGCGTGTACTCACTGGGCAGCGGCTCGATGGTCACTCTGTAGGTGCTGGCGTGGCGGTGAGGCTGCCACTGGGTGCACAAGCCCGTCATCCTCACCTGGTAGGCGCTGGGGTTGGTCACCCCCAGGTACACTGCAGGGAGCAAAGACAGGAAGCAGTTAGGGAGCCGTTCGTCCTGACTCACATCATTATTTCTGACAGCATTCATAGAAAACATGAAGATAGAAGCTGAACTTTTTCCTGGAATTCACTTCTTGAATGTGAACATTTGTCCAGCAGAGGTCTGAACACAGCTCATCACTGGGGGGCAGAGGCCGTTTGCACTGGATCACATGAGCTTGTACCAGAAGCTGCTGAAGTCACACTGTGATGTAATCAAACTCTCAGCTCTAGAATATGCATCTCAGGGCAGGAAGCATCCTGCTCTCCATACTGCTGTGATTAATAACAGCTATAAATAATGAAGCTGCCCTGATCTCCATCTGAGGAAGCACAGGAAACATCCTGCTCCCGGCTGACACATTTAAAAACGTATGGCCAGTCGGTTTCAAGGACGCCGACGAGCAACCAGTTATTTACAGACAGAGAAATCTAACTTTGCTCCAGAAGTGCGGTTTGTGCACACACTCACAAACACACACACCCAAACAAACCCACACACAATCTATTTATGCAAATGGTCTGCGTGCTTTTATGAAGCAGCTTCTCTTGTTCTGGGTTGAAAGCCGTGCGGGTTCCTGTGAGTCGGTAACGACCTCCTTCATCATCACAGTGTACTTTACATTTCCTCTGATAAAACACAGCTATGTTTCCAGCTGAGACAAATATTGAACCTGCAGGACTTTGGACGAATGCATGGAGCAAACTGCATGTTTCTGTTAAAATGATGTAAGGCAGGGAAACATGACTGAACGATCAGACTGAGCTTCAGTTCGAGCAGGTCACAGACAGACAAAGCGAATCAAACAAAGATCAGCAGCTTCTCACTTTTGATGACTGACACATTCTGGATGAGAGGAGACAGGAGGAGCATCACTCATGTTCATCCATCACTGGCTGTTTAACCCACTGACTGTTAAACTGTACACGGTTTCAACTGAAAGCTGAGATGTGAAAAGGAATTAGAGGAAAGTCAGTTTCTTCTTCTGTGCTGAACCAATGTGCTGCTGGTGCCGGTGACATTGAAGCATCAGCCGCTCCGGCTCCTCTGGCTTCATTAACATGCAGCTGAGCGACAGGACCGACGCCCCCCCCCCCCCCCCACCTCCTGGGACCCCACTGGCCTCACATCATCACACCCATCCCTCCATCTTCTTCAGGTTTATTCCCCATCTTCTCTCCTCCTTTTCCTTTACTCCTCCCTAAACTCGTCCTTCAAATCAGCCAAGAAGTGCTTCATTGTCATGCGGCTCCGGTGCAGAGTGACGTGCCAGCGAACCGTTTAAAGCTTCCTGTTGGGCCGTGCTGACACTCGCACTGAGAGCTCTCACCCACAGACAAATGAGAGCGGATGAAAGGGGTGAGGTTGGGCGTCCTGCTCAAGGACACTTCAGGAGGACGCGCGGTCTTTGTATGGAGATCAAACTGGAGACCTTTCAGTTTCAAACAGGGCGGTTTGAGCGAGAGGCCAGCCAGCGGTGAAGTGGTTAATTATCATGCAGAGAGGGGAACCCAGGCCCCTGCTCCACTGAGTGTACTTGAGAAGCTGTGATTGATCGAACCGGGCCAGACACTCAGAGAGCTACATCTCCGCTGAGATAACTGAAATCTATTGCATCTCCAGTTCATCCCAGGGCCGGGGGGTAATTAGGTGAAGCCGCCATTAAAGGGACGGATATCAAGATATCGACGTCTGCAGGCGTCTGGCTTCAAGTACAGATTGTTTGATTCACTCGTATTCAGACAGGAGAGGACCGAGGAGACCAGGGACACAGGGTCTAAACCAGGGGTATTTAACTAAAGTTTAAAGAGGTCCAGTGGGAGAAAGGTTCTTGGCGCAAAGGTCCGGAAGATCAAAATGTCTCACTATTTAATGTGATGTATATTTAAGTAGCCCAATAGTTGTATCAGCATCTGCGTGTATTCAATACCTGACTGTCAAATCAAATAAATTCGGGACAATTCGAAAACTTTTTGACAATATTTATGGTCAAGTAACACAGAACTGAACTTATATGTATGACTGCCGATATGTATAATGTTCTCTCATTTACTAAATAAAAAAGGGCTGCATTTCAAAATAAGAGAAAATAAATAGAATGTGAAAATTGTGCATGCTTAAACAAAGTGCTTAATCTCAGAAAAATAAAATAAAATAAAATGAAGGGAGGAAAGACTTGAATTTCCCCTTTTCTGAAATGAGTCTGTCCATTCTGGATTAAAATGCTTTATTTTCGCTGTCCACTTTTCTTTATTTGGAGAGCGCCATTTGTTTCTTATTATTCTCAACTTTCTCCGTCACACTCGTCTTTTTTCTCAACTTTCTCCAGCTCAGTCGTCTCTATCTCTTGCTTTGTTTTCTATATATATGCTAGCTTTCTTTTTCTTTCTACCATCTTTTCATGTGTAACTTGCCTCTGTCTGCACTGTAGAGTCACAATATTTATTAATATTATTAGTAGGTCTGGGTCCGTATGGGACAGCTTCTGGGTCCGGACCCGGACCGCGGCCCGCCTGTTGGTGACCTCTGGTCTAAACGATCTGGCTCTATGACAACAGGACGATGTGAGAGCAGCATCAGTCTGATGAGGTCATGATGACATCACAGTCCCATGTTTCCTTTTTAATAACGTGTTAAATTCATGGACATCGAGAAAAGAACCATTCAATTAGTTGAGTTGGTTTATTTGTTAAAGTGAAATTAGAACATCCTATATTCGGCTTTAGCAGGTTTTACTGCGGATCAGGAGAACAAACAGAACAGGACACAGCACAGGAAGCTGCTCGTGTCTCTGCACTGAAGGCGCTTCGTGACGAACGGCAGCAGCTCAGAGACGGACTTACAGCTCTTGGCCCTCCCTGTCAGGGCCTCGCTGGACCCAGTGGTGTAGGTGGCGATGACCTTGACCGTGTACTCCGTCCCGCTCAGCAGGTTCAGGATCAGCATGGTGTTCACGTCGTCTCCCACGAAGGTCTCCAGAGCTCGTCCGGGGGCTGAGGAGGAGCGAGCAGACGAGTCAGAGTTCAGAGATGATTGTGAGCTTCGGCTGTAATGTGGAATCTGTGACATCTGAAAGTCATCAGTGAACTGTAGCTCCATGTCATCGACCCAGTCTGTGTGTGTGAGTTACCAGAGACGGGCTGGTAGACCACCCTGTAGCCCATGGTGGGCGAAGGCGGCGCGTCCCAGCTGATCCTGAAGCGGTTGTACCATTCTTCTGAAACCCGCAGGTTCTTCGGCGCCGAGAGAGGAACTGAGGAGCGAAGCAGAAAAAAGGAAGAAACAGATTCGATGTTTCCATTAAAACAGGGCTTTAACTTTGACTGAATTGTTCAAATGGTGGCAAAATAAAATACAGATGAGTTCAGATTTCCATCATGTATATTCACAGAAAAACAGCGTCCTCGAGGGAGGATGAAAAGAAAACATAATTAATCCATGATTTCAGTTTTCAAATGAATTAATTTGGCCCTTTTGATCCTCGTGCACTGTGTTTTTATCATGGAGATAAAGAGGCAGGTGAAATGCAACAAGAGCTTCAGTCAGAAACAGAACCGTGACGGAGAGACACAGACAGGGAAGATTCATTCGGACAGAGAGAAAAACCAGGATAAAAAGAGACAAGAGCAGAAGAGAAGGAAGAGCAATGAACCAAGAAACAGCCTCAGACTGAAACACAGTCGTACAAACAGACACGCACCTGGATCAGCTCTGATGTCATTCTAATACTAATCCCATTATTTTAGGATGAAGCAACGACGACAAAAGAAAGTTGAGGTGCAGCTGAAGCAGCCTGTGAGCAGAGTCCAGCAGGGACCACCTGCTGAGCTCAGCGGGACCCAGATGGAGCTGCTTGGATCAGGAGGTATAAAGTAAATCAAACTGAATAAAACCAAATCTATGAATCAAACACTGTCAAAAACGTAATTCTCTGAATGTGAGAATGATCGAAACTGTCGTCACACGGCAGAGACAGAGACGCAGGGAGACACCGGACGGAGGGACAGACAATGAGGACGAGTCAAATAAGAAAGTTTGATAACAATAAACTGAGTCAGCACAGTGAAAAACGTGACACCAGGATGACAACAGGGACAGAACTCTGGGAAAAGGAACGAATGGTGGACGGTGTTAAAACGTGTCTCTCTCTGAGGACGGAGTGATTCTCACATGCGTCTCTAAGCTCTGTGCCGTCCACTCTGCTCCTCCTGCACCCTGACACACTCCAACCCTCCACTGATCCCTCTGGTTAATGGGAAACGTGAGACACTGGAGTGGATCTGCTGGCTGCACATTTAAAATGCTAAAAACCTCCAATCACTCTCTGCAGGCTCCATCAGTCCTCCCTGAGCATCCATCCTTCTCGCCGTTTCACGAGCTGAAACCTCCAGATTACAGCGGCTCTTCTGCCTCATTTTCCCTCTTCACCTTCCGCGGTCGCTCGCCATTAAGAAGCCAATCATCCTCTCGACTCTCATGTTCAAATCCCCGCGCTGCACTTCTCCCTCTTCTTCTACATTATCTGTCTTCTCTGTGTCCTCGTCGTCCTCTGAGCTCCGAGCCTCCACCATGTTCTCCCCCTCAGGCCTGAGGAACATGAGAGGCTGGAGATTTAATGAACAAACCATTAATGACTGCAGGAACTCTTTTACCAGCTCAGGAACATTTGGAAGAAGTCGGCACTAATTCAGCAGGTGGAGCAGTTGGGTTCAAAGATCCTGCAGGGACAGATCTCCAACTGCAGCTCACAGCATCACAAAGTGTTCCAGGTCGTCAACTCATATCTCAATGAAGCAGCCGCCTCCTGATCAGAGGCCAGAGACACAAACACACTGAGAGAACTTTCAGGGTTTCAAGCTTTTTGGTGAAACTTATTTGGAGCAGCCAAATCAGAACAAATATGACCAAGTGCCCCTGCAGCAACATTTCTAACACGGCCTGAATGATATCAGTCCGTCACACTCTCTGTCTGGACATCACTAGGGATGCACCGAAATGAAATTTCTTGGCCGAAACCGAAAACCAAAAATGAAGAAACCAAGGCCGAAAACCGAAAACTGAAACACCAAAATAAATTACTATGCCAATTATTACCATTGCATTCGTGGCTATGACTGTGTACTAACCTCACTAAAATCAAGGCATTGCAATTGCATAAATTAATATTAATGCTTCAAAGAATAAATCAATTACAAAATTATGAAAATATTTATTAACAGTGACATTAAAACTAGCTATTAGCTATCCGTGGGTCTTTCTCGGATATAATGAAATGCATCCACACCGCAGACATGTTGGCAACTATCCAGACGTGCGCGTGCCGGTAGGGTTGCCAAACATCAAGAAAAATACGGAATTGTCCTTTATTTGAAAAGTAAATGTTGCGCCCTCTTTTGAACTAACACGGGACGCGATTTGTCCCGTATTTCATAAATGTCCCGTACACATGTCTGTCACAAACACATTTCAACACTAAATGTAACAATAATGAACTAAATAAAACACAGGAAAGATTAAGGCCAGCTAAATCTGTGTGCCGGGGACCCCGAGAGGACCCGCTGCGCTCTCTGGCAATCAAAAAGCACTGTCACGGTTGCCTAGTTACAAACACTGGTGCCGCTACACACGCATTTTAAAAATGGCTAGAGGCGGCAACCGCCCGTGGTGGGCGTGCTTTTTCTTCGTCATCACAACATCTTGTTTCGGCAGTGTTGTTTCGGTGACAAAAGTCTTTCGGCCGAAAACTGAAAATGCACTTTTGAGCCAGTTTCGGCCAAAAATTTTCGGTGGCCGAATTTTCGGTGCATCCCTAGACATCACTGATTCAGGTGCAGCTCAACCAGCCTGAATGGAGCTCAGGGAATATCTGAATGCTCGACCAGCTTAGACAAGTGAACCCAAAAGGTGACCCTTCAAAAAAGTGATTCCTGCTGGGACTGTGACTCAGAGACGACGACCTTGGCATCAAAACGACGAGAACCTGAGCTGAGGAACACACAGGAGAACCCCTCCACTTCACTGCAGCTGCACCATCTGAGCTAAAGGTGGTGCCTCCCTCCATTCTCTCAGACACAGACTGTCTGTCAGGAAACCTTTCTGTCCTCGTAGAAAACGGCAAAAATCCTTCCAACACTTGTGTTTGACTGATTCCTTTTGATCTCCTCAGACTTTGTGCAATTGAAAAATGTCACTTAACTCGGACTCCGTAGGTCCAAGGGCCCAGATCACACCCAACATGTCACAACCCTCTATCAGGAACAAATCTGAGTGTTTCCTCTTCTACACCAGTGACACATCAGCTCAGTGTTTATTGCTTCAAATCTCCAGATTGAACCTCATGATTTCAGATGCAGATCGTGGATGTCCTCTCCTTCCTCCACCCTCTCTGTATTCCCCCCACACCTCTGCCAGTGATGGCCCCATCCCTCAGTGGATCACAGCCTCAGATTACTCTGCCTCCTCTGTCACATGATCTCTCTTCAGTTTGAGGCTAAGAACCCAATCATCCTCCCTGCATTCCCCGTCATGCCTCCCCCCGCGCTCGCCCCATCCGTCATGGGTTCAAACCCCCAGACAGCACCAGCTCCCTCTGTCACCTCATCTATCTTCAGTGTGAAAAAGCTCATCGTCCGCCCTCTCTGCATTCCCTGTCGCTCCTCTCTGGGCGATCGCCTCATCCCTCACTCGCTAACAGGGCCCATTCATCATGGCGGGGTGTCGGAGGCCCCGTCGTTTAAAAACCGGAGAACGTCGTTAGCATCTGCTAATGTGTGTAATGCTCTGCGCGGAGAGACAGGATGGGACGGAGCAGGGAGATGAATGACTGGAATTCAGCGTTTCCTCCTCGCTGAAAGTCAAGTGTTTGCTCTGTAATGCACTTGGCAGCGGAGGAAATCATTAGCCTCCGCCGGTGCATTCACAGAGCGTTCAGTCACAGCTAACAAAGGCAGAAGAACGCTTCCAACACATTTCTGTCTGCAGCTCCACCGTAAAGAAAATGGATGTTGAACACTGAGCCACGGAGACAGGCTGCCATCTCTTTACCTCCCCCCCCCCCGGAAACTGCCCTGAGTTAATGAGCTGCACAGAGACACAGGTGGAAGTGGAAGCGCTTCTCTGAATGAATGAGTTTAAACACACTTAGTGGTTAATGGAGGAGCTGCAAAACTACAACAGGGTGTTTTAGGGGGAAGGTCGGTGCAACTGTAAGGTATTAAGAAATATCAAGTTAAATTCAAGTCATTGCTTTAGACTGAAGGCACAAATCCAACATTCCAAACAGACTCTAATTTAAAGGCTAAAACACTGAGCATCTCACTGTGATCTAAGAGAGAACAGTACAGAGAACTCAGTCTTCAGAGAAAGTCCTGCATCATAATCAGCTCTCGTTCTCCAGAGGTTTACAGTTAGAGACATTTCATTCATTTTATTTCATATCCGCTCCCTCTTGAAATTAGAAAGGTCACATGATACCCTCCCTTGTTAGCCACTAGGGGGCAGATGACTGACATATCAGCACCTTTTAAGTTAATATTATGGAGCTCCTATTTGCTTATTATATCTTCTTATTTATTCATTATTCATTCAGAATGACGTCGCCTGCTGAACGCTGAGTGTTCTCTCTCTTTAAGCTCTGTTTTTGGTCTCCAGCTCCAACTCATTCATATTGAGTTTCAGCTCATTGTTTAGCTGCAGCTTCACTGTTCTGGTTCACTCTAACCCCAAAAACTGGACAAGTGCCAAAAAATCAGTTATCACAGGTGAAAAACAGGAGAGACTGAAGAAAATGACGTGAATGAATGAAAAGACAAACAGTGAGAACAAGCTGGACATGAAGGACTCACGTGTCCGTCCCATGCGTGCGGCGGTGGGTCCGTCTCCCTCGGGGTACACGGGGGTGACGGAGATCTTGTACTCGGTGTCGGACAGCAGAGGCTGCAGCACCAGGCTGTGCTGACCCGTGGGCACCGTCCTCTGCAAGCACAAACACCTTCACGTGAGAAACTAGGGAGAAACTCGTGTCAGCAAAAATCAGCACCAATGAAGCGATTCTGGTCTCTGATGTCATCGTGGTCGTGGTCAGGAGGCACAGCGGCTCATCCACCAATCACAGGGCTGATGGTCTGACCCCGACCTCCACCTGTCACCCAAATCTGAACATGTCCAAGTTCTGGTCTGACTCATGTGACACGTCACCTCCAGAGCTCAGCGGCCAATCAAACGAGTGGATGGCAGTATCTTCTTTTTGACTGGTCATGTTTCTGCAGGTGCTGCTCAGTGTTCAGTCACGATGCTAACCGTCGTGCTAACAAGCATTAAAGAAAAACACAGGCGGGGGAGTCGAGGAGGATCAGCGTGGATTTCTTCTTTGCAGTTTTTAATTGAATCTCGTTGCTTTAATTAAAGACACGGCCAACATCTCTCATGCAGGAGCTGTCTGACTCCCCGGCTCGACTCTGCAGCAGAAACACAGGCTGACAGCTTTAATGGAGACTTCCACTGGGTTCAGGTCTGATCCCAAAAGAGAAGCTTTTTCCAGGTGTCAGTTTTTGAGACAGGACGTGAACAGATCAATAAAATCAATCTTACAATCACACAGAAATAACTTCCTGTTTAATAGCTCTGTATCATATGCCAGCACTTCCTTTCTGGCTGATTCCTGGATGAACTAAAAAAAGCAAATTAAGAAAATGTAAAAAACTGCATGAGTCTTTTAATGGAGGTGAAGCGGAGAGCTGCTGGCGGCTGCAGAGGTTAATGGTGTCCAGGCCTCCTCCTCACCTGTCTGTGAACCGCAGCCTTCTGTTCAAACACATCCCTCAATGACTCATTCGTCCAGGTGAAGTGAAGAGCAGCTAATCTGCTTCTTCAGCCTGCAGGTTTCTCTCTTCCTCTCTGCTTCCAGCTCCTCTGCCTGGTTCTCTCTCTACACCTGTTCAGGATTTACACCATCACTACTTAATGCTAATCCTCTGTCAACAACATCAGATGTTTAATACTTGATTAATTTGCAAGTTCTGCTTTCTAAACTGTGATAAGTTGCAGCTTTTCTTCTGGTTTACATGAATGAAAACTGAATATGTTTGGGTTGTGGACTGTTTGAAAATGTCACAAAATGTTGGTCTCTGGGAAGTTTTTCAATATTCTGACAGCTGAAATTTTACCAATTCTTCAATTGAGTGAATAAAAGTGATCGTTCGTTACAGCTCTAATATCATGATAGTGATAAATAGAGAGCTTATATATTGTGACATAAAACTTTTTCTGCAAACTGAATTGAAAAACATAAATAAAATAAAAGTTTATTTTGGCTGATACAGTGAAGTAAATGAGGTATTTAATCACATTCAGGCATCACATCACAGCTCAAAGCCAAAGGAGGCCTCAGTAATGTATTTTGTAAGATCCAGTGAACAGACTCTTTGATCAGTCAGATTTCAAATGTTTCAGCCTTTGATGATTTTATGATTTTCTATGAACTTGGCTGTTCAGTGGTTTCATACATACGATTGACTCCATACCTGTTTTTACCTCCAGATGAAAAGTTCTACTCTGTTTTGTTGTGGGCAGCTGAGCTGTTGGCGTGCGTGTCGACAGGCTGACTCTCCTCGTTCCACCGCCGTCTTTGTCTCTGTCGGCCTGTCTCTGTCTGTCTGTCTCTTTGTCTGTCAGCCCACTCTGCATTCTGAGCATGTACAGTCTAGCCTGGTTTCATCCACAAACCCTCGACTTCCCCTCTGAAAAAACACACTTTCTCAGACGTGTCAGTCAGACAAACACTGCGGGCCCTGACAAATCAATTTCAGTGCAGTCTGATGAAAAAGGCAGCAAGTCTCTAAACTGTCACCGAGCCACACAGATGGAAGAAACCACCTCCAGCTACACTCCTTTTACTCCACTTTGTAAATGCAAACATGGCTTCATAAAGTATTTATAGGATTCAGAAACCCAATCTAGTTTTGACAGAGGCTCCGTGCAGGCCCAGAATATTAAGTCTGATCCACCTGAGACTGCTGGAGCTGCGCTGGAAGGCAGCACGCACAGGGAGGAGAGTGCACAGCTGATGGGAGTCAGTGTGAGGAGACTACTGCTGAACAACAAGACAACACATCTGATCGGCTGCACAGAACCGCAGCCTGACTGGAGGCTGACTGGGACCAATCAAAGGGAAACACAGGATCAAACACGGCTCACATGAGACCAATTCAACGGCCATTTAAACTCCTCCGAGGTCCGGGGGGTCCGGGTCCACAGGGCTCTCCAGCCCACGGATGATGAGAAGTGCACGGCGACTTAAGACCAGAACAGACCCGCTGAACTCAACAGGGACCACCAGGGGCGTCTCCAGGGGACTCCCTTTATAAGGTGGACTCTCTGAGCATCTCTGCACAGTCAAGTCACCACAACCCATTTAACACCCCAACACCCACAAGGAGGCGGGCAGAGGATGAAGAAGGCCGACACTCACATCCAGCACCAAAGACCAACTTCCAACAGAAATGAGCTGCAATTTCTCCCCTTTCAGATCACCTGGTATCATGTGAGCTCCATTAGCTGGAACAGGCGGGTGAGGTGTAGGGAAAAGCTCTGAAAAGCTGCTGGACCTTTGAGCTATGATCATTTTATGACACTTACTGTTCCCAAAGGTCAAGACTAAACTTCCATGATCACATACAAATAAAAACAGTTCACTTCACGGCTCCTTTAATCTGCTGCTCTTCAGTTTGTATGGGATTCACATGACTATAATTAGTGTCCATGGTTGCTTTTTTTTTTCTAATTTCAAACAACTTGTGTCAAAGTTTCTACTGCAAATTCATTCACAAAGCGAGTAAACAAAGCTGGACTGGTTCAGGTTCAGAAGAAACTTTTCTACTAGTTTAGTATTAAAAGTCCTTCGGCACAAACAAAGTTGTTTTTTTGTTTCAAAAGAGTCAAAATGAATCAATGAAGGAAATCACAAAAAGAAGATCTAAACTACAGACAATCGGTGACAGAAGGAAAACGATGACGGCTGAAACTTTTTAATCCTCCCTTCACGGTGTTTCTGCCTCCTGGAACAACATTTCGCTGCCGAGCAATAACAGCTGAGACTCAGTTTACACACAGTGGAATTGCACTTGATGCCCGGCAGCTCTGCTTTATTGGACACTGAAGGAAGCAGCGCGGGGAAATAAGGGAGCGTCGGCAGCTGCGTGTGCACAGATGGCTGCAGAGTGGAGTCGCCCGCGGCGCCGGCGCAGACACCGACATCTGCTGAAACAGGGAGTGAGCCATCTGAAAGCATGAGCTCCTGCATCACAGGCCTGTAGAGAGGTGAGGGAAGTCAGTGACACAGGCCGGAGCAGACACACACACACACAGAGGCTGAAGAGCTGGGAAACAAGGTGCCACAGAAAACCCAGCTCACTGTCACCTTATCAGACTCATCAGACTCAGAGAATCATGATCGTCCTGTTGGAGTCATGTGCGTTTTGAGGACTCTGAGGAAAAGGTCAGGCTCTGTAGCTGCTCGATGTTCCACCTTCTTCACCGCTGCTGGACAGGTGGTGAACGGGGCTTTAATGGAAACAGCTGCTGGAAACACTGACAGGAAATGAGCTACACAACTAAAGCCGGAAGCTACAGGAGGGAAAACAGCTCAAGCTGCAACTGTTCTTCTATAAACTGATGAACTGGAAGAGATCGACAGGCAGCAGCTTTTCTCTCCCTCCTGCTGGACACAGTCTGTATTTCATAACCTGAGCTGCATCGATCTGAACAGAGACTGACGGCAGCAGCTCTTCACCCTTCACCACATACTCTCACTCCTCAATGACAACATCAAAAGTCTGTTTCTCCACCAAGCGGCAACCTCCGCCGCTGAAAAATGAAGCCAATGCAGAAGTGCAAAAAAGCTGCAGTTCCTCCAATAACCACTAGAGCAGGCCGCAGAAGGGAGTCAATTACATTTGAGC
>JBBMOC010001374.1:0-2500 GCA_037975185.1 Centropyge bicolor | reverse complement strand
TGTGTGTCTGTCAGTGGTCACTGTGAGGCGGCGGCCGCTCGGCAGCAGCACAGCTGGGTCGTCCTGTTTATAATTAAGATAAGACTAAGAGGCTGCTGCTGCTATCGCTCCTCTTTAATTTCCCTCCCTTCTTCCTCCTCCTCCTCCTCTCTTTGTCTGCTCCTCCTCCTCCTCCTCCCCTCCCGGCTCCCACCTCTTTGTTCTGGTTACAGGTGACAGCCACCTGCTCCGTCTCAGCTCACCTGAGAGGAAACAGGAAACTTCCTCCAGAGAAGGAAAGAAAAGCCTGCTGGTGTATTTGGTTCTTACAAAACAGAGTGAGGCAGAAAAGAAAGACACCAGAAACAAAGAGAGATGAAAGAAATACGAATAAAGCAAACCAGAAAGATGAAACTAAAGAGAAACGGAGACGAATGAAAAAAGACAAAGACAAAGAAAAGAAGAAGAAGAAAGAAAGAAGCAGGTTTCCAGCTGCGACTGTTCGGAGGCGATAAGAACAAAGGGCTGCAGGACGCCGGCGGCTCCGAGAGCCGAGCGGAGATTTGAGGAGGTGCTTCTCCTCCGTCCTGAGCTCAGGCAGACGTGAAGCCACCGTGTGTTATATCTAAATAGTGATCTTAATGGTGTCCTCGAGACGCTCGGAGGAGGAGCCGGACTCGAGCGGCGACGGCACTTAAACCTGCATAAACCACCGCTTTCAACACTGAGGCTGAGGAGAACGACTGCGAATGTGAAAACGTCTGTTGGTCACTTTTAGCTTTGTTTTTGATCCTTGTTTAGTTTTAGTTTTTAGACTTTTCTTAAAAATCAAGTCGTCCATCAGAAAATGACAAAGTTAGTGACCAGTTGGTGAAGAAAATCTAAAATGAGAAGTTTGTTTTGATGTGTGAATTTTACACTTTAGGAAGAATCAGGTCATTTCTTCTGTGTTTGGAACATTTCTGCCCCCTGGTGGAGGAATAAATGAAGCGCTAAAATAGCCCTAGATTATTGTATATGTATATTATTTTGTGGCTCAAACAACATAATTAAGCTCACTGTTCTATGACGTGCAGTGTTTATGTTCAAGTGGAAGATGTTTATGTTATGAAGGTCATTAATTTTGCAGATGCTTCAAAGTCTCAAAATGAAGTTTGACACGAGAGGTGAAAGTGAGAAGATCATTGAAGTGATGTCGTGATAAGGGACCTAATTTCACAGTAATCCATCCGACAGTTGTCAGGATATTTAATCCGGAGCGGAGTGATGGACACGGTCTGACGCTGCCTCCCACAGGGACAAACACTGGGAGCTGGAAGAAGCAGCTGAAACCAACAGAAAAAAACTGGACTCGTATCTTTGACAGTCGGCCGTCGACTGTAAAAACAGATTTTCTCCTTCCACGTGATCTGGATGGAATCAGAGCAGCACTAAGACCCGACACGTGAAGGCGAAGGAATATTCCAGCGAATATATTTGAGATGCACCTGATAACATTCAGACATCGTATAAAGTGATAAACTCTAATCCGGCTGTTTTTCCAGCTCAGTGGAAACAGCAAATAAACCCAGTGTGTTTCTTCACCCTTCAACCTGCCGCCTTTGTCTGGTGAACAGGAAGGAGCCAGCTCTAACATGAGTCTCACTGAGTCTTTGTTTTCCATCAGGAGACTCAGTTTGGAGACGTTTACCTGAACGACCTCCCGACGCCGACGTATGAAAAACATTACATCGTCGTCATAACGACACAAAGCTCTGTGAAGGATCCGCGAGATCAAAGTTAAACACAACACGTTGTCGTTCCATCAAAGACGCCCGGCGGCGGGATTTCTCCTCCCGTCGCCGCGGCGAACACGGCAGGGTTCAAACGGCGAGACGAGTAAACGGAGCTGTTTGCTGCTGAAACGACTTCCTGCCTCGCTAATTGGCTCAACTTGTCCACGCTGAGAGCATTCGACTCGCATAATTACTGTCGAGTCTTTTCAGCCGATGACAAAATGGAATTCACGACCGAGCGCAATTATTCCCCGGAAGCTCGGCAGCTATTGGACTCTGTCACTTTGATTGCAGGTGTTTTTCTGACGCCTTCGTTTTACCTCTGGCGTGTAAATCAACCGCCGCTCGCCTCCACAAACAAAGGGAGGCCGGAGGAGCAGCGCCGTCTCGCTCGCCCCTCTCTCTCTCTCTCTCTCTCTGCACCTTTCAGCTGGGTGATTAATGAAACATGTAACTCATTTATCATCGCTAATGTCACTTTCCTTAAGACCTGATTTTAATGCTGACCTAGTGGAAAAGACATCTCAGTGGAAGAGAGAAAAAAAAAAGCAGAGGGAGAAGCAGCTTGCAGCGCAACCTTGAAATGCCTGTCCCTGTCACATGTGAAGAAGTGTGTGTGTGTGTGTGTGTGTGTCTTAATGGGGTGATGTTGGACTATTAAAACCATTAGCGCTGATCTGCCTGTCAGAGGCTCTCGTTGGACTCGGCAGCTCTTGATTCGCTCCAGAGGTCTCGTTCTCAGGCTT
>JBBMOC010001373.1:0-12239 GCA_037975185.1 Centropyge bicolor | reverse complement strand
GTGTGTGTGTGTGTGTGTGTGTGTGTGTGTGTGTGTGTGTGTGTGTGAGGCTGGTGGATTTATGATGTCTTTCATACTCTCTGAGCAACCAGGAGGGAGACCCAGGATTATTTGAGGCTCGGTTTACACACACACAGGAGTTTACAGCCCTCAGACTGTGCCCACCCCCCCACTGACCCCCGACACTAATCCCACTGTACGCACACACTGACAGGACTCACTGACGTCTGACACAGCTGGACGTCACTTTCCCGGCAGCTTTAACTAACATTGCAAATCAATAAGCCAAATGGAATCAATGAACCTGGTCTGTTAAAGATGCCTGAACGGTCTCAGAGAAACAACTTTAATGTTACATGTATTCACAAACACTCACACTAAAAAAACACAACCAACAACGCCAACATGCTAGCAATGACGTAGCACGCTGCATTAGCTAATTAGCACTAAACATAAAGCATAGAAGAGATGGATGGGAATGCCAATAGTTTGCAGTTCATAAACCAAAGCACCAAATGAAAAGTGAAGGGAGGTGGAGATCATTCACACAAAGTCACTCGGCTTCAACCTCTGGAATCATGAACACCTGAACTAAAGTCCACACTAACCTCTTAAATACTTGTCAAGGTGTGTCACAAAAAGTCCAAAATGTCAACCTCATGGTGGCACCACAGGAAAAATCAGTCACCAAAGTCAATAGGATTCACCCTCTGGGGATCATGAATAACAATCTTTCATGGCATCCAGCACACTGTAGTTGAGATATTTCAGTCTGGACCAAAGTGATGGATCAACCCTTCAAAGCACTAATATTCCATCCCTGTAGTCGTGCTACTCCTATGGCTAAAAGGCCTGAGCAGACAAACTCGTGGTCAAAGTGCCCACTCAGCCTTTCTCTTATCACAGCAACAAAAACAGCAGGAGAGGCCTTTCTACGCTGCCGCCGACAGGAAACAATCTACATCTCTATGGACATGCCATGACTGGAGGGACGCGTCGCCATGGAGACTGTTTGTTTAGAGCCGGGCGAGGCGTTCAGGGTCTGCACGCTGGGAGGAGAGGGCGCTACAGACGACAACCTGTTCGAAGCCGTCAGGACGAAGAAGCATTTCAAAGTGTTGAAAATGATCCAAGTTAGAAATGAGCAGCTTCTGTTTGCATTTCCTGCTCCTCCTGTGTTATTTGACCCTGAGCCATTTGAAAACAGAGCGAGTGTTAATAACCTGTGAGAGTGGGTTTGAATGAAAAACCCCTGCAGCCACTGGGAGGGAATGCATGACATGATTGGTCACAGAGGACTCTGAAGACTTTCCTGTCTAATAACGTCCACGTTTAAAGTAGAAACATGCTGAAAACCTCTAAGTCTCAAATACAATCATCAGGTCTGTGGCAACAATATGAATCAATCAGAGTCAGCAAAAGACGATAATAACTTTTCTTACTAAAGGCATCCAGACGACAGACTTGGCCTTGTCATCGTTTAAGGAAAATTGCAATAGTAATAATAACAGTCGGTAACAAAGGAGTTCATAGCTTGGTTTTCCACAGCAGACGAGTCAGTCTTTCCTAACACTCCTGCACATCTGCTCAGCATCCTGCAGCTCTGTGAAGCTACCTACAGCATAATATCTATATCATGTTACAGCAGACAGGAACCGGCTGACGGTTGGTGTGAGCGGAGACAGAGTCGCCTCAGTGAGAACGAAAGCGGGACAAAAGAGAAAAGTCCAACCTGTCTCCATGGGTCTGTGGATAGTCCAGCTCTCCTGGAGATGTGGCTCCTCTGCCCTGACTCTCCTCCTCTGCTCACACACTTTAACGCCCCTCTCCCAGACTCCAGGACCCTCCCCCCTCGGCCCGCCTCCCCGGACCACCGCGTCTCCTCTGATTGGCCGGGCAGACACCGGAGCCATACTTCTTGAGAGAGTCCACATGGTGGCCATATTTCAGAGCTGAATCTGGGTTAGAATAATAAGAGCTGGAGCTGCAGAGGGTCTCTCCTCTCTCTCCGTTTCTCTCACCTCCACGCGCTGTTTTCATTGCTCTCTGCACCTTTTTTAATCAGCCAAGGTTGACTTTTATCAGCCTCAATTCATTTTCACTTCCCTTACAACGAACAAGTAAACCTTGTTAGTATCCTGGGAAGACGTGTACTTGTGTTAATATACTGTAGCATAAAGTATTTGTATACTTAAAAGTGGATGAGTTTAATACTTATTCAGAGTAAACTGCTCCATTTCTTAGTTTATATAAGTGAACAAAGTGTACTTAAGTGTGAAAACAGTAAAAGTGTACTACCTCTGTATGCATTGTCTGTACTTCAGAACAACTTCGAGGTAGTCCTACTTTGTTTGAGTATTTCCATTTCCTGCTACTTTAAACTTTGACTCCACTACAACTCAGGAACAAAAGCATTTATCTGACACCTTTTGTTACTTTGCAGATTCAGATTAACGATACAAAATGTAATGAGCAAATAAATTATGATGTGATGCATAAAAAAACATCTTTACCAGGTGCAACATTCACATGGATACATCGATAATTATAAATCCAACAACACTCTGCATAATGAGTACTTTTACTTTTTGTACTTCAAGTATTTTTTGTGACATACTTTAGTACTTTATCTGCTTTATATAACACAGTATTTCTACACAGTGGTATTACTACTTTTAAGTAAAATATCTAAGCACTTTTTCCACAACTAGTTATAAGTATATGAATTTGTAAGTGGTAGTACACTCAAAATAAGCTGGGGAGTACATTAGTAGTATTATTTTTGTACTTGTAAATACATGGCTCATGTGCACCACTACATGATTTCTCCTGTTTAGTGTGAACTGAGAGTAAAAGTTCACTAGAAGTCACTGTTATTATTGAGTTTGTATGTTAAGTTTGCTCAGTAAAACTTGCACACACGGACTCAAAGTCTGTGTAATAACCAATACATGAACCACATCAGCACAGGTCGGTCCTTCTTCAGTCAACAGCACATATCTGGCAGATTAGATCGCTGCCTCGATGCCCAGCTCTGGGCCTGATAGAGCAGATGGCTGACTGTCTGACTAATGGATTACCTTCGTGGCTGATGGGAGCAAAGAGTCCCAGGCCTGCTCACAGCCGCTCTGGGTGCGCTCGGCCAACTCTGCAGTCGCCTGACTTTCGTGTTCTCTCACACAGAGGGGAGACAAATGAGTTCCATATGAAGACGGAAAAAGAGGCCGCCTCAAACAGGAAGAGGAGCCGATAGGCCAGGCGCTGGAAAGCCAGAGGAAGAGGCCTTTTCTTATCAGTTTGAATGGAAGTTAAGGCCATAACGGTTCAGAAATAGTTCCTTTCAACCCACCCGCATATATCCTGCTCCTAATAAAACCCTCTCCTTTGACCCGTTTCCAATAAATCCTGGTGACTCATCCTCAGCCTGTGGTTGTGAGTCGGATGGGAAGAGGTTAATGGGCCATTTTAAAGCAACACAAAGTCTCACAATAATGTCTGGACTACAGAAAAAATGCTTTTCCCAGCAAAACAACTGACGGTTCACTAAGCACCAACCTCCTTTAGATAGTGTTGTTAGGCCTGACGAGCTCCCTCACACAGTACATCGACAGGGCACAAATCAAAACGGTCTCAGTAACAGTGGCTCCTTGATTTCAGGCAAAGCAGTACAGAAGTATATTCCACTGACTTTATTTGTGTAAGCTGAGCTGGTTGGAAACACTGTCTCTCCCTGACTGTATAATATTTTCTGATATCACTGAAGGTTGAAATCCAGAGCCGGACACACCTGCTGCGTCCCGTCCTGCAGCTGTGATTGGACGACCACTGGGGAAGCGCCTCAGTCCACCACATACTGTTTATTAGGGATGAGCGAGTACACCACTATCTGTATCTGTATCTGTTCAACCATCTATATTATCTGTATCTGTATCTGTTCAACCATCTATATTATCTGTATCTGTACTCGGAGTGGGCGGGGCCTGGGCTGGAAGTGGAAGCGGAAATGGGTGGGGCTTAAAAACGGTACATTATTTTAAGTCTGAAATTGATATGGATTGATCAGAAGTTGCTAATCTACTGTATTCAAAGCATATATACAGTATGTAAAGCTTAATTTGTAATATTTATAATATTATATTTATTTGTTATGAACTGTAATGAGAAAGTGTCAGACACTGTAAGCAGCCATATAAAAATATTAACACAGGCTACTTTGTGTGTTCAGCTATATGTGTGTATGTGTGTAAGTGGTCTGTAAGACTGTTTATTTTTAATGATCTGTGTGAACTTCATGATTCATGCAAACATCCAGTTCCTAGCCCCCTAACCCTAACCACGTTAAGTACGAGCAAAGTTTTTCAACTGACTTTATATCACCAGCCAAACTAAGAGCAAGTAGACGGTAAAAAAAAACCAAAAAAAAAACGACCGGACTGGAGGCAGTGACCGACGCGACACGAGCCGTTTTCAGCTCTGTCTTGTCAAATGCACCACGTACGTTATGAGAGACGTGTCTGTGTAGGGAGCATAGGTAGGGAGGGGCGGCCGCTGTGTGTGACTGGCCAATCACAGAGCACGAAGACAGTCAGTTACACAATAAGGATTTTCCTTCAGCACGAGCACGGATATTGACAGGTTTTACTCGTATCATACTTGTAGTCGTCAAAAAAGCTTTATCCGTGTCGGATTTTCAGATTCAGATTCATATATTTTTATTTTCTATTCTATTTTATACTTGTATTCTATATTTAAACAGTGCAATATATGAGAATGCGATGGAGATGCCAATTTCCCGGAGGGAACCTCCAAAAGGGATTAATAAAGTACTCTGTCTGTCTGTCTGTCTGGATACTCGTCTGAAACGAGTATCCGGCTCATCCCTACTGTTTATATTCTCAGCTCCATCAGGAGCCGACCCGACTCTGGGAAGACCTCGTTCTCACGTACCGTGTTTTTGATTCGCAGATCGAGATCAGACATAAACCGACTACATCTCGTCTTACAGACTGGTGGAAAGGCGGCAGCGCTGCTTGAAGATGCTCCGGGTGATTTCTCTTGGCAGCGCCGGGAGCTCGGACACAGCACAGGCCTTCACATCAAAGAGCCGAGGATCAGAGGAGACAGCGGAGAGAGATCCTCGGCCGTCCTGATGCTAGCAGCACATCCGCACACACGCAGACAGCAGACACATGCCAGGGAGAAACCATCACTCACACAGGTCTGACAGAGCCTGGCTGTGAGTCTGCTGCTCATTCATCTTCCCTCCACAGACTCTGACCAACACTTGTAGATCTAAAGAGAGTGTGAAGCAAAGCAGGGTGAAAACCTGATAAACAGGTCGAGCAGCAGAAATCCACCTGACAGTTCAGATCAGCTGTGGATGAAGGTGTTTTATGGAGCAGCCTGAACATGAGAGTCATGTTTTCTTCCTCTGGTTTCAAACTCATCTTTTCAATAATGTGGTGGAAAATGGCTGACAGAAATCTGTTAATGCAAATATTAAAAGGCAACATTCAAATTTCAACGTTCAAGGTGCTTTCATATTCTTGATGCCACAGATGTACAGTCAAAGTCAAAGAACTTCCACCAAACATCATTTACATCATCACCATTCACAGATTTCAGACTGTAAAATCAGAGCTGATGTATTGAAACAGTAACGTCTGTGAGTGACCTGGATTTTCAGCCTGGGTTCGATGGAGCAGCCAAGACTCAAGGGTCAGGAAGGAACTGATTTCATCCTACAAGCACCGAACGCTTGACTCTGGCTCGTGATCCCTGGACGTGCCTCAGACATCTCCGTGACATTTTTATCTCCACGTGTTTCCAATCGGAGCCGCGCCTGCTCGTGTTACGTCACGCCGCCACCCGGAGAGGCTGCGCTTTTAAAAAGCCGCTGTGGAAAGAGATGGAAGCGAGCGGCGGACAGATGGAATATCTGGCTCTGACGAAAGCTCGCGGAGTTTCCAGTTGAGGCGAATAATAATAACAGCTCGCTGTGTGGTGAAGGCAGATGTGGATCACGAGGGAAGTTTTCTAGAGAGCAAAACAAACGTCTTGACTGGGAGGAGATCTGTCGCACACCTGATGGCAGCGCATGGATGAAAACTGTTTTTGAAAACGTTTCTCAGCAGCCAACAACAGAGCTCAGGATCAACGCGGCCTGAAAGCAGACCTGGACAAATGGATGTCAGGGAGTCTATACATTTGCTCCTCAGTGCCATCAGAGAGGTCTGAGCTGGGTTTGAATCCCACAGCTCTGAGACCATCTGGCCACTTCAAGGCCATCAGCAGGCACATGGAGGCAGATGTTCGGCATCTCACTCACAAGACTGGCTGCTCTCAGATTCCTTACCTTCACAAACACTGACATGTTTTCAAGAACATTCTTATTTATCTTCTCTTAACGCAAATGTTGTTAAAGACAAGCAGCCGAAGAAGAGCTTTGTCTGAACGAACCCAAATTTGGATCTAAATCAGGAACTTTCTGAACGAAGAATAAGTTGAGAGCAAAAATTCAGCTGCAGCTTTTAGCAGCTGACATTGTCAATATTCAGTGCACATTTAGAAAAGTCGTACTCTGCACCATCTGCGTTCATGATTTCAACATGAACATTGAAGTCAACATGCTGAAAGGAACATGTTTCAATGCTAACCTGCATAAAATGTTTTCAATCTTCGCTGACAACCTCGACATCTCCTTCATACATCTGACACCCATCCCTTTATTTAATGCGACAGCGCAGGGGCGGGGACAGACGCAGCTCCCCGCCGAGGTCACGCCACGTTATTTTGATCCATCATGCTCTTGTCAGCCATGGTAGCACTCCAGCTCGTCTGAGTGTGGGAGACTCATCTGAGACATGTTTGCTAATTTATGAACTTTGGGGGGGGGGCTGGAGCATAAACACACGGCTGTGTTGAAGGTGAGGAAATCCCAACACTGAGCTCCGGGGGGGGAGGCGAGACGGGAGCGTGGGAAAGAGAGAGGGAGGGAGAAGGAGACCTGAGTGTTGAACCAATCCCACAGCTCTTGGTCCGTGGGGGGTTCACCTGCCAGAGGTGTGGAGCTGTCAGAGGCACCGAGGACTTCTAACACCTCCGACTGAGAGGACAGGCTGGAGGAGCTGCGAGAAACAAGCAGTCTGGAGGGGAAAAAGAAAACAATCTCACATGTCCCCTGAGTCTTTTTTACTCCAAATCCATCCATAGAACATAATAAAAACACAGGCCAGCAGCGACACATGAACACATGCACACCTCCATTTGATCTCAGTGTGAGCGGTCGACTGTTCCCCCCTGGTAACATCTGTTTATGTGCTCGGACTGACTGTGTGTCAGTGCTGAGGTGGAGCAGGCCAGACGGGGCCGTGCTTCAGCCGAGGAGGACGGCGGAGGTCAGCCGTCCCTCATCTTCTCATATCGACCATAACAGGCCTCACAGGGCGAGCCCACGCCACCGGGGTTAAGAGGGTGATGGAAAACAAAGGCCATCTGACAGATCGCAGTCTGGCCTCAAAGTGGGTGGCCGGCCGGACCGCCGCAGACGGGCAGGGTTTCACCCGATACTCATCTTGTGAAAAGATTGTTCTGTGCTGTTTGCCACAAAACAGAGGGTTTTTTTTTTTCATCTGACTCGGGCTGGATGGCATCTCGGCTAAATGTCAGCTCGTGCTGTTTGAGCTGAGGATTAAAGAGGCTGAGGAACAGCAACAAAACAGAGATAACATCCGTCACAATGGCACAGAGCTCTCAGCTCTCTGCGATAACAACAGCACAACAATCGCTTCTGTTTGTTGTGTGAAAACTGAAACAGAAGAGCAGCTGCTGAGAGACCCTGCGAAACACTGCAGGGGGGGTTGAGTGGAACCCTTCACTCTTTTTAAAGCAGATTTAACCAAAGAAGTGAATTTGTTCTTTGTACAAAAAATGTGGTCCATCACATTTTCAGTAATGTTTCAGCCTGTTGGTCTGTTTGTCGTCCACCACTCTGATCCAGACTGAAACATCTCATCACTGACTGGATGCATTACCATGACAGTACAAACATTTACGCTCCCTTCAGGACAAACTTTTGATGATCCTCTGCCTTTTCATCTCGAGCCTCCATCATCTTCATTTTCCCAATTCTTTTGTTCAGGACATCGAAAACTCCTGCCAGCTCCATCAGCCTCAGCTGGACTCTGTTTCTGTTCTAAAGGAACAGTTTGTTTTTCCGCCTTTCTTGATGCATTAAATTCACGTAATTGCTAAGAAATGAAAACATCACACTTGATGACACATCACTCAGGGGCCACATTCTTCACACCTACTTCCTCTGGCTGCTGACGGCTGATGGACTGAGGAGCCCTGAGGAACCCCAGCACCTCTCCTCAGTTTCCCACTGCTGGAGAGCTGAGAGTCTGGGGCCCTCAGGCCAAACACTGTGTCCCTTATGCTTAACCATTTCCAGCCCCACCTTCGCCCTGCAAACAGCCCCGGGGGCCATAAACACAGGGGGTCGCCGGAGAAAAGCCCTTCCACTTCAAATCCCTGTGCTTCTGTTTTCCAGGCCTCAGACTCAGGAAAGCGGGCCCTCTGCTGAGCTGGGTGGATGGTATTTGGCCCTCTTCTCTGGGGGGGTTAAAGGCATTGTTCTGCCTGTGTTTTGTGTTCAGGATGAGAGCAGTTTAATCCTAACTTCCCCGTGGCTCTGACACAAACTCCCCTGCAAACTGAGACCTGGCCGGCTGCTTTATCCAAACGCCCCCGGGGGCAGAGCTGTTGTGGGCACTCCGAGATACAAACCTGATACCCTGCTCCAAATCAAAAGTAAGCACTGCCGAGGAACGCCAGCACCGGACGCGCTCGAGTTTGGGATAATAAAAGCATCGAGTGATATCACCTCGGCTCTCGCTTCATGTGTAGGAGGCGAGGGGACGAGGGATGGAGACAAATGAGGGGTGAAAAGGAGAAGCAGAGGAGGTGAGGAGGCTGGGAGACGAAGAAGCGTGTTGCCATTGTCGGACTGGTTTCGGGGGAGTAAAGTGAGAAGAGCTTTCACTGGAGGACAAAGAGACGAGTGTCACAGAGTCACGCTTCTCTTAATAAACCTGCTCATGACAGATTAAACCAGAACACCAGACACCGGCGCGGCATCCAGCAGACACAATAGGAAAACCGTCTGAATCAGAGCTGACATGGCAGGAAATGTAAAAACTGTCATGTTTCATATTTCCAGAATAAAAGAGCTCAGACGTCCTCGGATAACAGCTGAAACTATTTAGACAGAAACAGAAACATATATGAGGCTTTTATCAAACTTCCTGGTAAGAAATGAGAGTCTTTCAACTTTCAATTCAAAGAGTCTCACTGATGTGTCCAACACAGGCCTGAGGACAAAGGAGGTCCAGGCAAAAACAAGTGTGAGATAACAGGAAGTGGACGTGAAGTCTCCCTATTTTCGGAGCAAAGTGACAAACGATGACTGTGTTTATTATCTCAGAGGGGGTTTCCACTTTGAAACGACCTTCGCAGGTGGTCCCTGCTCATTATCTCTCGCCCCGTTGTTTTCCTCCATATAGGAAAAACAGGCTCACCCCCAACACCCCCCACTTCCTACTTCATCCAGATAAATACACCGGACAGATTGCGAAGGGTCAACATGGCAGACAATGAAAATACAACATGAACTTGAAGCTGCTGAAGATGTTGTTTGACCTTCAGTTAACTGAAAGTTACAGTGGTGGTCACACAGATAATTTAAAAGAGGAGGATTCACAGGGCAGTGAAGTGGAAAATATAAACACAAATGACAGCCTAGAAATGGCTTTAAACAAAGTCTCCATAAAATCGTTTTGCTCACAGTCTTGTTGTAACAGACTGTTTTAGTTTGGGTGTACCTAATAAACTGGCAACTGAGTGTGTATTACAATAGAAACTTTGCTTTATTTTTTCTGACTTTTTTCTTCTGTGAATTTTCTCCAAATAAATTAATCTGAGAAGGAAAACTGTTACATTATTAGGGTTCAAACTGAAGGAAACTCCAAAGAGACAGAATCCTGTCGGTTTATTTGTCTTATGCCGCAGTTCAAATTGCCGTGAGGTGGAAGGAGCTGGAAACATGAAACTTAGTCCAATAACTTAAAACAATGTCCAAATGCTTCCCAAGAAACATGAGTCAATTCAGCCTGATGGTGGCGCTGTGATTAAGGTCCAAAATTACAACTTCACTGAATCTTCAGAACATACAAACTGAGTTTCATTGAAATGTTGTGGCTAATTGGTCTCACTCCTTTAAACTGAATTAAACTAGCTGAAGTGACTTTGTGACCATATTTATGTTTACATTATTATAAAATAACTTAGGTGACAAATGAAACCTGTGACGAGAGGCTGCAAATTCACATTAACTTTGTTTGAAATGATCAGAAGCCAAAGTGGGTGTGAACCATGGATTTTAAAAGCCTGGTTTCAAAACTTCAGTTTTTCTCATTAATGTTTTAAAATTCACAGCTGAATAAGGAACGATGAGAGTTTAAAGTTCAGACAAAGAAAACATCCTCAGTTATTATTCATCGAGCGTTTAACACTCGTAAAAAACGCTGAAACAGTTCCAGATGACTTTGTGCTCGAGTAGGAAGAAATTGCTCACAGTCAGAAGCTGATGGAGGAAAAAAAAAAAGTTTGAAAGAGTCATGTTAAACAACACCTGCCCGGAACAATGGGAGCCATGGGAACAGCTTGTGTTTCCACTGGTGGCAGACAGGTGCCAGGAACCCCAATAACACCAGAAGAAGAAAAGCAGGAAGTGGTGTTTCTGTTTGTTCGGTTGGTCGACAGAGGGTTCGACGTCTCCTGAGGAAACGCTCCACAGACGATGGATGAAATTCAAAGACTGAAACACACCAACCTGTTGTGTGGAAGCTCTGCACAGACAAATCCTCCGTTCAATCCGATGATGTAAGAGTCCTCCTCAGACCTGTGGAGACAGCGGGAACAAAGCAACGATGAGTCCAAATCACTAAACCATTCCTCCTCCAGAGAGCAACACTTCAGTCATAGTTGGCCCCACAAAGAAATCAGCATCTTTCTCTCCGGGCTCGTCGGTATTTTCCGACTAAACCTGAGAGCGAGGAGCAGCTGCACCTGGAGAACAAGTTTAAACTGTTTCACATGTTCATAAAAACTGACAGAAGGAGGAGAGACGCTGATGTCTGCAGCCCTCATCGGACACGCCGCCGGTCCCCGTGGCAGCGTTTCGTAATGTTCAGCACAACAAAACACGGTGGATCATATGAGCCAACAAGCCACTGAGTGGGAGAAGTCATAAGCCCCATGTGAAGGTGCTGTAAATTTTAAAATACCACAAATATCACATCCTACTTTCCCACATCCTGATGTCAACTCTGAAGTCAACACAAACATGCTGACACTAAAATATGAGTCCGGCTAATTAATAACTAACTTTAAACGAACTTCAAGCCAAAACTTTATGCGACTCCTGAGTCAACTTATTCCAACTTGTAAAAACTCAAACGGCTAAATCAAATTAAAGTGTAAATGTAATGTGATTGAGACTAAAGTCTGGCAGATCTGGATCCATCTCATCTCATGATCGAATGGATTTTCCACATGATGGTTGAAGCCGTTTCCTCACTCGTTAAATAGGTGCCGTTTGTTGTGTGTTATTTTCTCCCCTGCTCCTTCCTCTGAAGGTTAAAGCTGCACAAAGTGACCGTTCCTTTTAAACTAACCACCAATCAGTAAACTGGACCTCTGACACTCATCAAACATGGTCCTGGTGTCGGCAGCACATTCAGCTTTCTCTTCACATTAACGGCTCACATACGTCAGGCTGCAGATAATTAACTAATGGCCGACCGGCTTCTCCTTCACTCGGCTCTGATGAGGCTTTTTAATGGAGGCTGTTGAGAACAGTCAGGTCAATAGTCTGACTTCAACATTAACAGGATTCAGAGCTTTCCAGAAAACCTCTCCTGTGGGATGAGAGGAGCAGATAAGACGACGACAACTGGACGTTTTTCCATCAAACAAGGAAGCTGAAGGTGGAGTTTGTGCGACAGATCAATGATGCACTGTGGAAACCTCTGACTGACAATCGATCAGTGGACTCGTGTGAGCGATCAGGAGAGCGTCTTCGGGGGGGGTTATGCAGGCCTTATTAGTGTTATCAGGATGAGTTCTGATAGCTAAAATACAAAGATTTGTAGAGAGCAAACAAATCTATCCTTCCCAGT
>JBBMOC010001371.1:0-12264 GCA_037975185.1 Centropyge bicolor | reverse complement strand
TATTTGGAGTAACCGGAGGTAGGCTACCAAGATGGCTACGCGCTACGATTTGCTTCATTTTTGCTCTTCAGAAACCTATGGGTGACGTCACGGACACTACGTCCATATTTTATACAGTCTATGGTCAGGAGACACATCCTGCAGAGGCCACGTCCACGAGCTGTTCACTGACATATCTATTCAACATCTGACTCAACATCAGAAGTTTCAGTAACAATCTGCTCGTTCTGATCTGAACTTTGCATTTTTGCTCATGTGATCTGAGCCATGAGCGACGTCGCTGAAGAATCCTCATCTTCACAGTCATCCTTCATCTTTTTGAAAACTGCTTTCATGTGTTTACAATTCGCTGAAGTCAGAGGCTTCTCGGTGCTTGTGTTCTGAAAGTGCCGTCGGTCCTGTGTAATCTGCCGCCGCCCGCTGTGTGACTGGACTGTGAATGTCAGTGGAAGTTCTGGCCGACTGGCTTTTACTGTCGCTGCAGAGGGGAACTGCACTTCATTTCTAAATGTTTGTCTTTCTGGCCTGGGCATTGATTTCCTCTCCATCTGTCTTTATTACTCTGACTCCCCTCCTGTGTGTAACCCCCCCCCCCACACACACACACACACGTCTTAACTCTCCCTCACCCCCGGCAGCCTTCTGATCCATATTGACTATCCGTCTTAGTTTAGCTCCCTCACTGTTCCTTATTAAACCTGTAAAGGCTGTCTCGTTCTACCTGTCCCTTCTCCTTTCCACACTCATTCTTCTTCCCTCCCTTTCTCCTTCCCTCTGCCTCAGTCGTCTGTGCTGGAAGCCGACAGAGGAAGAGAGAAACAGTGTGAGCCAGATGAAGGCAATGAACAGCTACATATTCATGCTGTTATGATGCATCCCAGTGCATTAATGTCTGTGTCTGCTGAGACGACTGAGTCAAAGACGATTCATTTTATATCACTTTGTATCAGGCACAAATGCAGTAGAAGGTTTTTCAGGCTTCAAGTAAATACTGATCAATCAGCCTTGGATCAATCACTGCCCTGATCCTGCTGACTGACTTGAGACGTGTACTTCTACCAGTGGTGGAAGAAGTAATCAGATATTTAACTTAAGTAATATTAGTAGTACCAAAATGTAGACATGTCTGTTCCAAGTTAAAGTAAAAAGTATTGACATTAAATAAATTATAATTTTTTAATATAATAATAATCATATTTATATAATATACTTTATATGCAGTATTTGCAAACCTTTACTTGATAGAAGATATCTCAGTTTAAAGACACAGTGAATATGACTGTCATCTTCCTCTCTCCTCACAGAGGAAAGTGGTTTTGGGGTTTTAGTTTTATTTCCTGTTTTATTTTGTAAGGGTATGTCCTCAGGTGTTTTGAGTCACTTTACTTCCTGTCTTTGTGTGTTTCCCGCCTTTAGGATTACTGATCGCCTTCACCTGTGATCCTCCAGGTGTATATAGTCTGTGTGTTCCCCTCTTCCTGTTTGTCTTTCTACCTTGTGTCAGGTGTTTCAGTTTCTCGTGTTTTGGCCCTGATTCTCTTGAGTTTGGGTTTTTTTTGCTTTGTTTCCCATGAGCTTTGCTTGTTGGGCTGTAGATCAGACAGAACTTGCTCATTATAATTTGCCTGTTTTAGCTGCTGGATCATCCTGTTAGTCTAAACCTCATTGAGCCTGAGTCTGTACCTGGGTCCAGTCCCTGATTGTTCTTGTTTTACTGGCACAAAGCACAACATGAAACACATAATCATAAAGTTCATATACATGACGTCAGCAATATTTCAGAAAAACTCCAAACCACAACAAACTCCTAATCCTGTGGAGCAGATTCCCCCTAAAGCAAAATGGATTCGCAGCATGAGCAGCTGCAGAACAACGTGAACATGAAGTTAAAAAGGAACTGGTGAAACTGTAGAAACTCCGCTTCAATCAGGAGGTTCCATCCTGAGTCTTTTTGAACGTCCTCGATCTGAATTTAAAATGTCAGAATCTCACCTCTTCATTTCAACAACTAACTCTTGTTTAGAGAATCTGATCTTTTTCAGATTGGGAATCGACATGTTTTGAATTCATTGCCCAATACTGTGACTTCAAAGGTCAGCTGCTGAATTGAACCTCCATCTGCACCAATGCTGATTCTACAGCTGAAGAGTAGTGTTGATGGCATTTTTCTCTTTTATGCTCCAGAGTTTGTTTTGAATTGGGTCTAAAGCCTTAAGCTTTCAAGTGAGTGAGTGAGTGATTGATGTATTTTATTTGTCCCAAACTGGGAAAGTCTTTTGTGGCAGCTACAGTCTGGAGTGACCAGAGGACACCAGCTCGGAAGTGTCCGGTTTGCAGATGATATCTGAACCAGCCTTTGTTTGTGTCCCACTCCGATGCTGCTTCCTTAGCAGACGACAGCAAAGTTTTCAACATTCTGCTGCACAAATTGAAGGATCACAGCTTTCTCAGGAAAAAAGAGTTTGCTCATCGTCTTCTTGTATACAGCTCCAGTGTTGGTCTTCCAGTCCAGCTTGTTGTCAATGTGGACGCCAAGGTCCTTGTAGTCCTCCACCATGTCCACCTCCTCTCCCAGGATACACTGGGGCAGCGTCCTCTTCCTCCTGAAGTCGATCACCATCTCCTTGGTCTTGGCCACATTCAGGTGCAGGTGATTTCTCTCGGAACACTCCACAAAATAATCCCCCAGTGATCTGTACTCCCCCTCCTGCCGTCTTTTATACACCCAACCACTGCAGAGTCATCCGAGAGCTTCTGCAAGTGGCAGGACCCAGTGTTGTACTGGAGGTCAGAGGTGTACAGGGTGAACAGAAATGGACAGAACAGTTGTCCATGTAGCTCCTGTGCTACTCACCATTGTATCTGACAGAGTGCTGCCCAATCAGACAAACTGTGGTCTGTCTGTCAGGTGGTCAGTAATCCAGGAGATGGTGGGCGTGTCCACACTCATCACATGCATCTTCTCAGTTAGAAGCTGTGTCTGGACGGTGTTGAATGCACTAGAAAAGTCAAAGAATGTGATCCTCACAGTGCATCTGCCTCCATCCAGATGAGAGTGTGCTCTCTGCAGCAGGTAGGTGACAGCATCATCTACTCCCACAGGAGGTTGGTAAGCAAACTGCAGGGGGTCCAGTGATGGTTCCACCTGTGGTCTGAGGTGGGCCAGGACCAGCCTCTCCACACCTTCATCACATGGGATGTCAAGGCAACTGCTTGGTAGTCCTTCAGTCCAGATGGAGTCGATCTCTCGGGGACACAAACCAAGCAGGACGTCTTCCACGGCTCCGGAACCCTCTCCTGGCTCAGACTCATGTTGAACAGGTGACACAGGATGGAAGACTGTTCCGGGGTGTAAAGGAGGACTCACGTGCTGAGTTGATTGTCCTCGATGAGCCGGACAAGCCGGTACCGGCAGCACTGGACACCAAACACCACGAGGTTGGACAGGTGAGCATGGAGACGCCAAGACAGGGTAGGATCTGAAGTAGTTTCTCACTGGTCTCTCACCTTAAACCTGGTGATCCCCTTCATTCCCGTCCACACGTCCTGATGTTGTTCTGCCGGAGTTTGGCCTTGTCCTTGCCCGCCCTCAGCCTCACCCTCAGATCACGTTGCACCCTCTTCAGTTCCTCCCTATCTCCAGACCTGAAGGTCCTTCTCTTCTTGTTCCAGAGGTCTTTCCGGTCCCTGGTAGTCCACGGCTTGTTGCTTGGGAAGCAGCATGAGGCTGCTGAGTTTGTAACAATTGGTGTTGATTACAAAGCTGTTGGTCGTTTGTAGCATTGAAAACCATCACAGACCGAATAAAATGTGTGAAGCCTAAAATATTCTGTTCATATTTGACACATTTCGTATCAAATATCCTAAACTCCAAATGAAGTGTCTGACCCAAATCCAGAAAGTTTGTCGGGAGTCTCCTCTCCTGCCCCTCCCCCACTGATCATCAACCCCCCGCGGACACACACTTCAAATATTACACACTCCAACACATTTTGAGCTTCGCCCCACGGTGCTTAATCTATATCTTGAATGTCAAGAGGAAAAAAATTAACCCATTCCTCGTCTTCATCATATCCACACTCACAACAGAGAGACACATGAGTGACAGCAGCCGGGTTCATCCACCAGACCTACTGTCATGGTTTTTCTTGGGGGCAGACGAATTTGATATTTATATCAGTTTGAATTTTGCACTACATCAACATTTTGTCTTCCTGCTGTTTTCTTCTGATTTGTCCTGTTCTTTGAACATTTAGACCTGAGACATGTTTAAACATGGACGTGTCAGATCTGAAGACCCTCATGATTTGGTCACATGTTCCCTCAGTCTGCAGCTCCCTGTCGTCCTCACAGGAACAGACAGAGATCAGATGCAAATGAATTGAAAACTTCAGCGAGTCTCACCTTCTTCATCTGTCATTACATCAACACAAACATCCAGAGCTGGCATCCTTCCTCTTCATCATCCTCTCCCTCCCTCTCTCTCTCTCTCTCTCCCTGTGTCTCGCTCTCCCTCTCTCTCACCTGTATCAGCACCTAAACTGGCTCGTGCACAGGTGAGCTCACACCTGATCCGAACATCGATCAAACCGACCTGCTCTGTGCTTCACGCGCTGAGGACGCTGAGCGGCTCGCTGGGAGCGTTGTGCGCACGCGCGGGGCTGGAGAGGAGCGCTCCACATGTACATATTGTCCTCTTGATTTAATCGTCTGGGAAGGACCGGGAACGTTCGGCGTCAGTGTTCGTTTCCAGCAGTTCTGTGACAGAAAGCTGCAGATTGTGGGACAAAGTGATGGAGAGCTGGCTGGAGACGTTTTGCAGGTAAGAAAAAAATGAGAGAAATTGAAGAATATGATAAAGATATGAAGTGTCTGTGCAGGTTTTACAGGAAGAGGAGATAAAAACATGATGTTCACTATAAACTTATCATCTCCTCCTTCTCTGAGTATTTTTAAGCGGCAGTAATTTTCCCTTGAGGAAAATGTTTCTGATAAAACTAAGAAGCCTCAGTTTGACGCTGCGCCTCATTTGTTCCGTGCTCTGTCAGAGAACAGGCTTTGTTATAGTATGTGTAGGATGCTCAGAGTGTGTGTGGGCTCCGGCAGGAGTCTGCTTTTAGATTTCCTCTGTCTGAGTACTGAACATCACTGAAGGAAGCAAAGCTGATCCTGCTTCCTTCCCATCCAGCTTCACTTTGCTCCAGCTGGAGTTTGTGCACAATAAATAAACGATTCACAGCAAAAAAAAATTTAAAAAATTAAAAACATGTTTCACTTTAATATTACTTTAATATTCTTGTGAACATATGTCTAAATATAAAATAGGAAGATGCTCATTGTACGACTGTATTATATAGTTATGTAGTACTCATACTGCAGGAATGTTTGTGTGTGAAACCCAGTACTCTACTGAAATATTTCTGTTATCATTCTCAGTATTTAAGTATCTCTTCATATTCTTTAATATTGAGCTTAAATCAATCAATTAGCTAATCAATACAGTATCTTTTATTCTGAAAACAAAACAGAGAGAGAACAAATCTGACAGATTCTGTTCAGGATGATTCTGTGAACTTGTCTCCATGAAATATTGCAGTATGTTTCTTTAGATTTTCTACAGTATTATATGTTGACATGTGAACCAGGAGACGTCGTCACACGCAGGGCCGTCCGTCCCATCATGCCTCTGGTCTCTCTGCTCTCTCTCTGGACCTGGCTTCTGTTGTTGGTGTTTTGTAATCAGGGCCGAGGCTGCGAGCGGCTCCTGCATCACGTCCATGTTCTGCTGCTGCTCTGTATTCACAGCAGGATTCATACCGCCGCTGCATTCATGATGCAGAGCGCGGCTGATTCGTCCTTGAACTTTTATTCTCTGCGTTGTGCATCTGTGCCGCCGCTGCTGGCGAAACCCTTCCAGGGTGTGTTTGTTCCATGTTGTGCCTCAGGAGCCTCCTCGTCATCCACGGTGTCGGCCTGAAAAACAGATTTATTTTAGGAGTTTTTGAGCTCGAGATAACGACAAGTTCCTGTGTTTGTCGGTGCCAGTTCCAGGCCCTCCCAGGGGCCCTCCCAGGGGTCCACCCAGGGCCCCTCCCAGGGGCCCTCCCAGGGGCCCTCCCAGGGTCCCTCGGGGGCGTTCGAGGGCTCCTGAACAGCAGCAATCAGACGAATGCTGAGTGCCATACTAAACTGTTTTCAGCTGCAGTTCTCCTAATGACCACCAGAGGGGCCATCCAATCAAACACTGTGTCACTGTAATGACATAACTCTGAAGCTCTGTTTGCAAAATCCAAAATATTTTCACACAAGATTCTCGCCTTAGCAGCTTATGTCATTCTTTTATTTCACTAGTTTGAAATGCAGTGAAGGTTTCCTGTAGGTAACTGTGACGTGTTTGACATGTGACACAGCGGCCATAATGTTGAGACCCACAATGCACTTGCAGTCAAGTCCAGATGTGAATATTAACTCAGAGAAAACCTGGATTAATTCTGTTGGTTCTACATCAACATGATTTTAAAAGACCACAGATCAGTGATCATGAGTCAGCTCCAGTTCGTTCTTGTCAACAGTCCCTGACAGGATGTAGATATATTTCAAATTCCAGTCTTCAGCATCAGTTTAACAAGGTTAGCAACAGACTGTACTGTAGCTGGAACCTCGATCCTTCTTCAGCTTCGACGTCACCGATCGTTTGTCAGTGCTGCTCCTCTGTGGATGGGTCCCGAGCAGAGGATGTTTAAGATGCTCCAGGAGCAAACTTCACACTTGGCTCTTTCACCAGGACTTTTTAAAGTTTAAAGGCTTTCACCAGCCAGAATCCTGCGAGGCAACATTCGCTGTGAGTCTGTGGTGGGGGTGGAGGTGTCGCAGACTTCCAGCCAGCGTCAGTGAGCCGCTTCCTCCGTCCGACTCCTCGCTCACTTGCTGCCATAAAAAGCTCCGATTTCTGCCTCTGATTCTTGATTCATTCAAGTGTGAACAGTTTGTCAGCGGCTCCACATCAGCACAACCTGACCGGTCTCAGTTAAAAAGGGATGAGATGTGTTAACGAAATATTGTCTCATAATCCATCGTCAATGTGCCTGAATTTACCTGATAGTTAATCATGTTTATGAACTTGGTTCCATTGCGTCCTAATTTTGGTTGAAACCATTCAAATCTGAAATCATCTTCAGCAGCATCAGCGTTAATATTTCATCAAAGGAGACGCAGCTGTGTCGGCAGAGATGATTCCAGATGTCACACGTTTCCTGCTGCTCCCCAGTGGAGCCGGCTCCAGATGATAACCAGCCATCATCTGTTTGGTGCCTGGTCTCAGTTTTGGAGCTGTGAAGGCCACAGGTGCAGATGAACTCTGGAGATAAACGACCCAGAGAGTTTCATTCAGGACGATGTGAAACAGTCAGAAATGAAGGTTGAAGGTGATGAAAACCAGAAAGATCACGGTTCAGACTTGACTAAAGGAAACAAACCACTCAAACTGCGTCTTAATGAACATCTGTATGTGTCTAACATGGACGTGGTCGTTCAGCCTTTGCTCCAGAGATCCACAGATCTGCTGGAGGTCGTTGGTCAGCCGGACGTGAGCTGAGTCTCTGGAGGAGTGTTTGTGGTTGAAGCTCCTCCAGATGTGCTGCTGATGGAGAAAGAAGAACTTGGGATCCCCTGCTGTTTCTGCTGATGCTCTTCATGTGGATTTTTCAACAGCTTGCAAAAAAAACCCTCTCAGAGCCCGACCTGGTGTCGGCGCTGACGGGAGTTTCTCTGCTCGGCTGAAATGCCCTCGAGCAAGGCATCGTATCCACGCTTTGTGCCGACCTTCCAGCTCTGAGAAATCTGCATTGTGCTCGTCAAAGCGTGAAACGGCACGAAACGATGGCGCCTTCGCACCAACAGGAAGAAAAGTTGGACGGATGAAAGATGAGGAGACACTGTCAGCACGGCGCTAATGACTCACACGTCTGTCATCTCTCCTGTGAATGTTCATTCTTCATGCACTATATGCAACCTCGTATATCCCCAACATAAACCTGTGTGTGTGTGAGTGTGTGTGTGTGTGTGTGTGTGTGTGTGTGTGTCATGTATGACATCCAGGCTGCTGAATTCACACACTTTTTTTTTTTTGTAATCTCAACAAAATCCTCTCAGCTGTTACATCCATCGCTCCACTCCTCCAACACACACACACACACACACACACACCAGCTCCACCATAGACTTCGAAATTCACTGTTGCCATGGCGATGGAATAGAGCACGCTCTCTCGCATCGCCTGTTCTTTTCTGTTGCTTTATCTCTCTCTCTCTGTAGAAGCGAAGCAGCTTCTCTTGTTTGACGGGGGGCTCGTTTGTGCCGTCAGCATCAGGTTTTGGATGTTTGTTTGTTTGTTTGTTTGTTTGTTTTGTTTGCACTGACATATCATCCTCATATAGGAAGCATGTTTGTTTGGGAGATGCCTCTGTACAAGAGCATCCTCTGGTTTCAAGACTCCTGTCACGTCCGTTAATCGAAGCCGTCCTTCCCCTCCTCTGTCCTCTCACCTCTTCTCTCCCTCTCCTCCTTTCTTTCTTTCCTCTCATCCACTCTTTGCCCCCCTCCTCCTTCCTCCCTTCTCTCGGTAGCTAAGATGACTGCCATGACAATTCACTGAGAGGAGCGGACGCCAAGTGAAGCTTCCCCCGCTCGCTGAGGAGGAGAGAAGGAGCTGAAGGTAAAGAGAGGAGAGCGAGACACCGAGGAGGACGAGGAGCAGGAAAGAGAGAAGGGACGAGAAGAGAGGGAGAGGCGGAGGAGCGAGGGAAGGGGAAGGGGAGAGAAAGTGAAGGATAAACGGTGGATGGAGGCGGCTCGGACCGGGGCTACGGAGCGCTCTTCACCGCCGGAGAAGAAGAAGAAGAACAGCAGCAGCAGCAGCAGCAGCGGGGGGGAGAGGAGATGGAGGCGAAAGGCAGAACCATGCCCTCAGGTAACACACACACACACACACACACACACACACACACACTCACAGCAAACAACCAGATGCACATGTGTATGCACACACACACACACACACACACATACGTGCACATAGATATTCAAGCAGCACTGACACACAAACACACAAACAAACATGGACAAACACAGTCGTGCAGGAAACCACCCATACACACACACACACACAGAGGGGTGTGTACAGAGGTCTGGATTTCGATTCTTGTGTGACCGAGCTAAACGCTGGTTAGAGCTGAATGAAGGCAGCGCTGACACGTAAAGAACATTCATGCTGTGACATGGTGAAATTGTCGTCCTGAAACTTGAGGTGGTTCATTCAGTTTTCATTGGCTTGTCTTCAGTGCACTGTGACTCTGGACTGTGGGCTTTTGTCCAAAATGCAGAAAGTGTCCTCGATTGGTTGAATCCTATACGTTTTTTGATGAGGCTAGCCAATCAGGATCGAGGTCGGATCTGAAGTCACCGCTGGAGTTTTGTTTGTACGAGAGCAGAAACAACCTGAAGTAGATTCACACACTGTTGTACTACGATCGTACTTGTAGTGAAAACTGTGGAAGTATCTTGTTGAGAAAGAGACGATTCAACACGTCATCTATGGTCAACATGTGAATATTAGCCAACAGCTCGTTTGGCTGAATTAATAAAATTGACTTGATTGAACTCATCATTCAAGCAAACTGAAAATCTCCACTTTATCCAGAAAATAAAACCACTTTAAATTGATGTTTTTAATTTACATTTCTCAGACTTCAGTTCAGAGATGTTGAGGCCTTCTCTTCTCGTCTGGGATGTTTTCAGATTTTCTGTCCTTAACTCAAATACGACCAAGCGACACTGTGAATGTTAGTGTCACTTGAACGACTCTTAGGTTCAGATTTGTTTCTACAAACTGATTTAAAAAATGTTGAAAGACACAGAGAGCAATACGGATTCCCTTCAAGAATCACAAGCAACTTACGAGAAAAGGTTCAGGAAAGGAAAATTAGCTTTCTTCATTAATGAACTGTAAATTATTGTATTTAATGAATTACAATTCATTTAAATAAGAAAATAAAACATTAATTTCCAGCAAAACAACTTATCTTGACCTGAAAATATTCACATGATGTTTAATTGGTGCAGAAAGTATTCAAGTCCTGTACTTTACTGCAATTTTGATGTACTTGTTCTTGATTGTTTCCGTTTTCTGCTACTTTATACTTCAGCTCATTTCAGGTTCTAATATTGATTCCAATAATTGATACAAAATAACCAGTAGTTTAAATGAGCTTCACCTTTAGCAGCTGCAACATGAACACTCACAAATTAATGCACCAATAATTCAAATCCATTAATAAAACATACACATATACGACCTGAAGTCAACCGTTCTGCAGGACTTTTACTGATAGCAGAGTATTTCCACACTGTTGTACTGATACTTTTACCTAAGTACTGGTGATACTTCACCGCTCTGCTGTCTCTTCCGGGGATTTACCTCATGAATATTCCAGCGGGCAGGTCACGCTCGGGGTCAGAGGACCAGTGGTCTCTCTGTTATTTTGGGATTTGCGTTGCCATGGAAACGCCCCCTCGGTGCTGGCCGAATTAGCCAAATAGTTCAAGAGCCCACGCTGGGATTGATTATCCTGGGTGCCATCGATTGTTTACGTTAACCTCCATCGCAGGAAGAGAGATCTGGGCCCAGGGTTTTTCCTGAGCGCTGAGCGAGTTTCCCCGCCGCCTCCATTTTCACTCGGATGATTGAAATGTTGTTGAGGAATGAATGATTAGACCTATGCAGACCCTCCTCCTCCTCCTCCTCCTCCTCCTCTGTGCTCCTCGGATGTTTCATTTATGTTTCCTGAAGCACAGCAGATGTGTTGTATCTGAGTTTCCCTCCTGTCGTCTCTGCTCACTGTTCACGTCTCAGCTTCCATTTTCCTCTCTCCTCTCCACTCATCTCCTCTCGTCTCACCGTTCGTCCTCTGTCGTCTCTTTTATCCTCCTGTTTATATCAACATGTAAACATCTGATTCCTTATTTTCTTGCTCACCTGCCGTTGTCTTTTAGTGTCTTGTCCTGTTGATTTCATCAGCAACCAAATTCCAAGTTCTTCCCCAAACAGGAAACTGATTTTAACGCCTCTTAAAATGAGTCTTTTATTTTGAAAGGTTTAGGGACGAAGGTCAGAATTCAAACGTGTCGACCTGCTGAAAGAATCCACTCATCTATGAAATAATGCGTTTTCATATTTAAATGTTCTCGTTGAAACTCATTCAGACACACAACGTTTCCACCTTCAGCTGTTCATTTTTGCCATATCTGATGTTTTGTATTTTTGTTGATGCGAGGTCGGCATTTTGTTCTTCTGCGGCCGCTCGCTGCCAACATTTCTTCACCGCTTCAGGCTGTGTTCGCTGCACACTTCTTCTTTTTTTTTCTTGATTAAACAGCGCTCCAGTGTGCTTACCCACAATGCAATGGTAGAAGCTCAGCCCGTCGCCCGTCGGGGACAGAAGTTCTATGACTGCATGAATATCTGACAGTTTCAATGTGTGAACACACAGGTCTCATTTTTAGAATCTCGTGTTTAATTTCAGGTGTTTTCAGATTTTGAGGGCGTTTCTGAACCTTTGTGAAAATAAATAGCTTAAACGAGAGTCTGTTTAGTTTCAAACAGCCCGTTGACATGAACGTGCTCTTAGCTAACGTAAAGTCCTGACTTGTAGCCAGAAGATCTCTCATTTCAGTAAAAGCAGGAGTCAGAAACATCCTGCTGGTGCTCAATGTGAAAATACTTCTCAAGACAAGAAAGAAGTGTTTTTAGTTTTTAATGTGTGAGAGGTGTTTTGGGTCCATCCTTTGTAGCTCAGATATAAAGACCAGCGTCTTTACATGTATGTGTATATGTATATATCGATGAAACCAGACATTTGTCTAAAGGGAGAAAGGTTCAGACCATAGACTGCATTGGCCTATGGGTGTCCGTGACGTCACCCATCGGTTTCTGAAGAGCAAAAATGAAGCAAATCGTAGTGCGTAGCCATCTTGGTAGCCTACCTCCGGTTACTCCAAATATGGACAAAGAGGTGGAGCGAGGGCGGAGCTGAGGCGGCTCCTATGGGCCGGTTGAATGAACGCTATTGGCTGAAAAAAGCCGCTTTATTCGAAATAATCAAACTAGCTACAGCTAACCAGCTAGGTTAAATGCTAAATATCGTTGCTAGCCGGCTAACCCCACGACGATCTCTTTCCCAAACTCAGTGACTAGAATTAGCCGGGGTG
>JBBMOC010001370.1:0-12270 GCA_037975185.1 Centropyge bicolor | reverse complement strand
GTCCATATTTGGAGTAACCGGAGGTAGGCTACCAAGATGGCTACGCACTACGATTTGCTTCATTTTTGCTCTTCAGAAACCTATGGGTGACGTCACGGACACTACGTCCATATTTTATACAGTCTATGGTCACAATTAGCACAAGCTTGGAAAAGCTAAGAAAAGCCAACCCTGCTCCTCAACTACGCGACGATGCTCGTGACCTATGCTTTGGCACACAGCATCATCTTAAAGGGCAAAAAGAGCTGCAGGAACGTGAAGCAGGAAAAATGAAGAAGAGCATTTGTTTGCTGGGCTCTTCGTCTTCTCGTCCGTGACGTTGTGGCGTTGGCCTCTCTCCCAGCTCTGCTGTGGAGAGCGAGTGTTAATGGTTCGCAGCCTGAGCCGAGCTCCGGCAGATTTGGACCCAGTTGCAAACATCAAACATATGAATTCCTGCCTGGTTTCTTGGGGACACTTGATGAAGGGAAAACAGACACTTCATATAAATGAGCAAATTGGACACAAGGAGTTTGTTTTGGCTTGAACGTCCTTTTTGTTTGGAGCTCAGGGTCCGACCAGTAAAAGCACAGAGAATGAAGTGGATGTGTAAAACTAGATGATGTAAGAGCAGAAACTTTGCATTAATCGGGTTTTAAATGTGAGTAATGTTGGTGATGATGTGCAGTTTTACAGCTGTGCATCGCTCAGATGTGTTTACACTGTGTTTGATGGTCTCCAGATTGAGTTTAAGCCTCTTATGTTTGACAGGAAGTGAGAGTCAGGTTTTAGCATTTTGGTGTTAAAAGTTACTACACTCAATCTATTAAAGGGTCAGTTCACCCAAATGAGTGGAATAAAAAACATATTTGGCCTGATTGGAAGCAGATTGGAACCACATTGTACCAAAAATGAAAATTATTACCAGTGACATTTGTTATGTTTGTTCAGAGCTTTGAACAAAGAGGCAGATTTCTGAAAAACTCACACAATGAAACTGATACCTGATGATACTAAGAAAAGAATAGAATGGGGGTTTTTTTCACGAGAGCTGTTAAGCTAATGTTTATCTTTAGAAAACACATTTTGCTTTGTGGAAGTGGGAAAAGGAGGTGAGATGATTTCACATATTTCCAAAGTAACTAAGCTTGTTTCTAAGATTTTTACTGAATGAAGTTGCCTTTGTTTTATTTTCTTTAAACTTCAATGAGAGTAAAAGCTTTGGGGAAACTTCATTGTAAATATGCAAATTCAATAACATCCTAGTTGTAGCTAAAAGTTTTATTAATGATTTATTAGTAACTTTTTAAATATTATTCAATTTGAAGCCCATGAAAAAAACTTTTGGGCTTCAGGAAAACTCCCTTCAGCTTGTGTCTGTTCTGTTTTTCTGCTTGAGAGAATCACCCGAGTTTGATCAGTTCATGAATAAGTCAGATGCAAACAATAAAAAAATCTCCACTCACTGTCCAAACACTGGGCACAGACCGTCTGCGTGGCGCCGCATTTCTTCACCACTCCCTCCCCAGGTGGACACTCCTGGCAGCACTCTCCATCGGTGGTGTACTGGCCGGAGTCACAGGGGAGCAGCACCGCCCGCTCCGTCTTGGACGCCAATGCTAGCGCCACCTGCAGGGACACACACACACAAACACTGTGATGCAAAACATACACAGCTAAACAAATTGATGAAAATTGCAGCCAGGTGTCCAACCTGTTCCTTAACTCCAACTATCAGGACTCATCATAAATCATGTTGTCTCCACCCGTGTTAGACGCACTTTGAACGAGGCGGTCGTCTAAACTGCCCTAACAGCTCCCCCGAAGGCCCATCAGCTCTAATAGTAAACTCATGACACGCCGGGGCCGAGGCAGCTTCCATACAATCATGTGTGCACGACATTACACACATGCCCGTCCTGATTACTGTCTGAAGGTGAGAGAGGAGCTGTGAGGGTCGGCCTCTGCACACACACACACACACACACACACATATACACACACACACACACACACACTTGTTCCTTACTTTTTCACCAGCCTACTAACTTCAGATTTTTATACTTAAACCCGTCCTAAATCTGACTATATTAAAAATGCTAAAGGAAAAACTTAATCAACTAAAAGCGCCATAAAGAAGAGAGGACTGTCCTCACTTTCCAAAAATGTCCCCAAGGTTTAAAACAAAGAGTCCTCACAAAGACAGGGGCCGACATTTTTCTCACTTAGGACGACGATAGAAAGCAACGGTTTACTTCATGGGGACACATTTTTTTAAAAAGCCAAATCTTCACTGTCACTGCTTCAGTTTTCACATCACATAATGAGACTCTAAGTTTTTCTATAGCTCTGTTTTAATTCACCTTAAACACCTGCAGTCACTGTTTCTGTTTCTCTTTCCTCCTGACACACAAATCTTCCCGTGCACACTTTGCTTTAGATTTCCTTCATTCACACGTTAATTCCTCCTCATCCTCTCTGATCCGTCTAATCTACTCCCGTTATCACCGTCGTGCTCTCCCTCCCTCCCTCTCTGACAGAAACACCACGCAGCGGAGTCTCTGTCCACTGGCGAGAACACAACAATGTTAAATAAAAGGAATTCATATCGTGACGTTTCAGAACAAAGAAAAGCATCACGCTGAAACACTTTCATGTTCTATGGCTCTGATTATGTAACAAGCTCCTTTCCACTTAATTCACATTTGCTGAGACATCAATTCAATCTTTTCTCTCTCTCTCTCTCTCTCGTTCGTCCCTCCCCTCTCTCCTCTCTCTGCTGTCCCTGCTTTCATTCAGAAACAGATGTACTGAGCAGCTCTCTCTCTCTCTCTCTCTCTCTCTCTCTCTCTCTCTCTCTCTGTCATTCCACTTTCAGCTCTCGAGGTGCGTTTCATTCGTCCTGCCTTCACAACCTGTTATCGCAACATTTCTGCACACTCTTGATTTGAGCGTTTCATCACGTTTTCATCTGCAAAACTGAACTTTGGCTGCAGCCCAGAACCTCAACAGGGCTCCCTCTTGTATCTGCAGCAGAAGGATTCATGTCCCTGACTGCTGCCAACTCCCTTTCCTGTGACATCTCCCTGGAATACCACTCGACTCAAACACAGATTAATGGCAAAATCAGTGGGAAATGTGTTCACCAGCAGCAGGAACATACATCCACACACACACACACACACTCAGAGAGAACATACAGTGACCCAGCTGTGATATTCCTGGTTTGTATTCTCCCCAATTTCATGGTCAATTTGAGAGTTTATTTCTAAATTTAATTCCAGCAAAGAGCAGCCGACCGTCGCCACCCTTCAGACCAGCTGTCACAACATGGCGTCCCCTCACGTCCAGGCCTGTTCACATGATGACTGAGCCACGCAGCCCAATTAGACCAGCTGCTGTGGACATAGCAGACAGCAGGAGGATGTGCCCTCAGCTCTGGGTTTCATCGCCACAACTTTTTCACATCACCCAAAGAGCCTCGCGTCACCATCAGGCAAAACAATTTGCAGCTCGTGTTGGATAAGAAATTAATGAACTCACTTTCCATAAGCTGCAGCATCTTTATCTCCTCAAATTTAAAGACCCGAATTAACTGAAAATGGGAAATAAATGGCTTCCTCGTTAAAGTGTGGGTGAAGTCACCTGTCAGCTCCTGGATGCTGCCCAATGAGAACAGAAATCTCAGCCCTCCAGAAACTAATCCTAACAGGGCTGTCGAACTTTTCCTCCCTGTGTGTGTGTGTGTGTGTGTGTGTGTGTGTGTGTGTATGTGTGTGCGCATGTAGGGGCGTGTATGTGTGTGCAGCTCAGGTGGAAACAAGACAACCTGGGCATGATATCATATGCAAATCAGCTCCATGCAGCACCTGCATGTTTAGCAGGGGAAAAAATGGCACATTGCTCCTTTAATGCAGCTTTAATGAGGGGAACACCACAGCAGACACCAGTGTCAGAGGAACATTACATGCATCACAGGAGAGATTATAAATGTCATGAAGAGCTTTGAAGTTGAGAAAAAAAGAAGTCCCTGCAGGATTGTTAATAAGAATAATATCACAGGTGTCTTTAAAATGTTCAAACTCAGCTCCAATAAGAACAGACACACGAGTGCATTTAAAAAATAATGTGACAAAGTGCAAAAGATCCTGAAAACTAAAGCAGGATGATGAGATGATGAGACTCACCAGAGCTGCCAGAATCACCAGTGATGAGGTTGGATTCATCCTGCGTCGCCTGCTGGACTCACATAAAACAGATGTTGTGCAGAGAAAGCAGCGCTATGAGGAAGAGGAGGAGGAGGAGGAGGAGGAGAGCCGCTCAGCAGGAGGGCGCATTTTCAGTCCAGCAGCCCGGGTTTTTCTCAATGAGTCCGGACCATGACGCGTCTGTCCGGGACCTCTGGAGTCTGATGGAGAGAGTCGGTGCTCCTGAACAGCAGCAGCAGCTCCACCACACACACAGAGAGAGAGAGAGAGAGAGAGAGAGAGAGAGGAGGAGGAGGAGGAGGAGGAGAGCGTCCTGTCCGGAGAGCTGCTCAGCTGCAAGTGCACTGCAGAGGAGAGAGAGAGAGAGAGAGAGAGAGAGAGAGAGAGAGAGAGAGAGAGGGCAGGTCCTCCCTCTGGTTTATTACCCCGATAGTCCTGCAGAGAGACACTGTCCAACCTGCTCCTCTCTCTCTCTCTCTCTCTCACTCACTCACTCTCTCTCTGTCAGTCTCTCTCTCTCTCTCTCTCTCTCTCCCCCCCTCTCTCTCTCGTGACCTAAAGATGATTTACATTCATTGTTAAACATTCATGTCTGACACATCACGCCGCCTCCACTTCTCTCTATTTAATATAAACTATGTGGCCAAAAGTGAGTGGACACCCCAGTCCAAGTACTTTTGTGTACTTTTCATCTGGAGCTGTCCTGCTGGTCCCATCAGTCACACTTTAAGAGATGATACTGATAATGATATTTTCCCAGTTATTTTCGATCCAGCTCCTTTGGGATAAACTGAAAGACTCTTGTGGCTGAACCTCTGCAGTGACTCTAAACTGTGGTGGGCAGCCTGGAACCAGGAGAGTGGGGGCTGTTATAGGAGCAGATTACAGTTATTAGCCTCCATGTTTAACAGCCACATATGAGTTGGCAATATGGAGCATGTCTCCGTCACCTAATGTGGATTAATTGCAGTTGAGGCAGAGCCAGAATCTGTGCTGAGGCTGCACTTTGTGCTGGATTTCATTATCCCGTTTCTGATGCTGTTTTCTTCTCCACATATGCAAATGAAGCAGGCAAAAATATTAGAAACACCTTCCAATGAAAGGCACTCCAAAGCGAGACCGCCGTGAAGTACAGCCTCAGAACTTCAACTTTCAACAGTCCTGAAAACTGGGTCAACACATGAAAAGCTGAAGAAACCTCCAGGACTGAAGGGATAACAGGTGTTTTTTGTTTTTCTGCTGAGCTGCTTTTTCTTTCTTAAAAAAAAAAAACTTTCACTTTCTAAATGATGTTTGTGACTTTTTGTCATGTGCAAAACAAATGCATGTGCATCTCAGCTAATTAAGAAGCAACATCAAAGTCCAAATTCATCCCATTAGTCAACTGACAAGGTGCATTAACAACATCGACCACAAGAGGGCGGCCCAGCTGAGAGCTCACACTCAGGTCTTCTGTGATGATCTGGAGTTGAACAATGAAGGATGAGGTTGTCACATTAAACTTTTTTATAACAAGACATTTTTCTTTTCATGTTGCTTGATTTAATATTCATTTATCTTCCCTGAGGTTTGAGTCACATCCATTAATCCCTGCCTGCTGTGCCACTTATTTTTTCTGTCAAGACGCTGCTAAATTTGGAGCGACCACTCCAAAACCACTAATGCACGTCTAAACATTGTAATTGTAAAGAAGCAGCGGCAGCCACAAGGTGATCCGGTTACACGCTCCAGATCCGAATGCTCTCCAGTATTGATCCTGGGACACATCAATTCTCCCACTTCCTACATCCTCCTTTGAGATCAGCCCTGCAGCACCTCCGACTAACCCCCATGCTGACGACTCTGACGACCTCCTCTCCATCAATACAGTCGTCTTTGATATTGTAATCACATGTCCTCAATCCACTGTGTCATGGTGGATGTGCAGGTGATGAGCTGTGGCTTCAACTCATCCAATAAACACTAATAATTAACACTGAGCTTCTGCAGCCGTGTTGTTGATGTTGTTCGAATCCAACATCAGTGTAACAGCGATGTACTACAACTCTGTAATGCATCCATCCGACAGCCCCCGAAATAGAAAAATGTCCTCTGAATGTGAGCTCTATCGGCCGGTATGGATATATGGATATGTGCTGACGGGGCCTTCGGTAGGATACATGTCTTATTCTCCGAGCGTATCACGTTTCAGCCGTGTGACTGGTCAGCAGAGGAAATGTCATGTCAGGCTGCAAGGTCGCCTTTAAAATACAATCTTGATGAAGACGACTCGGCCGTCCGGAGGAAGTCGTCAGGGTGAAGGGCAGCAACACATGAAACAGCCTGAACACAGTTTTATTTATTAGATGGAAATTTCCTTTTTAAGTGGCTTTGATGTGATAATGATGTGATGGTCGTACATTTAAAATACATTTTATTGCCACAGTTGAACAGTCATTGAGTCTCATCTGAATGTTGACTGACACTTCTCTGTCATGTGTTTCCAGTTGAACATTGTGTTGCTCTAACAAACACCACAGCTTCCAGTTTAACCAGCATCCAGCCAACATTTATCAGATCTGTGAAACCAGCAAAGACACAAACATCTTTTATCGACTCCACAAATTCTTGGAGCATCATCTGAAGTTTTATTAGAAATGGTTTTTGGGGATTGTTGATTTGTGATTTGTTTATTTTTTTACTGTGACGCTAATCAAGCTACCAAGACTTTTTTTTGTTCTAAAATGTTCTAACATTTCGAAAATGTTTGATTATATACTTCTAAAAAAAAAAAGGAAAATTAATCCTTAACATTTTTAAAACATTTTTAGAAGCTATTTTTTGTGTTTCTGGAATCATATTATTCAACAGTATAACGTGCTTTAAAAACATTAGACAAATGATTTATGGTAACATGCAACAAACATACAAAGAAAATTGATGAATTATTGTGTTTTACTTCCTATGTGACCTTGATGATCTGTCAATGATGATAACTTCTTTCTCAGCCAGGCTACATGTTTGTGAATCCACTTTCTTTTGTTATTTTTACAATAGTTGTCATAAACCTTTATTCAGCCTTTACTGCATGAGCTCAGTGAAGGAAGAAGAGTGAAGCTGCTGTGTTGCTGTTTCTTATTTGCTCTCGTATTTACCATATTTATTTTTTTCATTTGTTGTGTTTCTTGTGTAATTGACTCAGTTTCCAGCTCTTTGTGATGGTCAGTTTTTCTGATGATTTACATTCTTAAAAACCTGATTACAATCAAACTCACGCACTTTTCTTTTTATGTGTTGTTCTGTTGGACGTTGAAATGCCTGCAGAGACGTCTCAGTGAGTCTTTGGACAGAGATGCCATGTTTAGGCTGTGTCCTGCAGCGAGTTGGATTTGAGGTTGAAGTAATGACTTTCAGCTTTGAGGGGTCTTTGAACGAGTCCACAGCCATGTTGGCTGAGCGGCGGAGGAATTGTAGGCCTTCATATACATACTCCCTCTAATGTTTGAGAGATATTCGTTCACTTTTCTTCTAATCTAGGAGCCTCAAATTAAAGCTGAGAGTCACGTATTTATCCTGATTGGACGGACTTTCATTGGTCCAGCTTGAACGTGGTGGAAGGATTTTTTGGCCGTGCATGAAAAGAGGAGAAATTATCCACGTAATCAATCACTTCTTGATCATTTGCATCCTGATTGCAGGAGGAAGACAAGCAGGTTAACGTCACTTTGTCAGAAACATGCTGAGGATTGAAAGTAGAGGAATGTGTTTCTTCTCTTTATCGAGGTGGATATAAAATACAGATGTTGGACTTTTTAGACACGGAGAAGTCGAGTCGAGACAAGAGGCTTCTCCCTCTGCAGTTTAAAGACTGTGATCGTGGTGTGATGTTACATCAGTGCGGTGATTTCTTATGTTAGTGCGGTCGGGGGGGACAGATTGTGGCTGATAGAAGAGTGGGATGGCCACTGTATGAAGTTATAGCCCAGCATGCGTCGAGGGAGCGGCGTATCGAGTGGAGAGGGTGGACACCATATGGTTTGAAGAGTCTGCCAAGTAGGGGATAGGACATCACCTGTGACTGGTTACACATCTAAAAACAAGAGTTATAGTTTGCCGTTTAGCGCAGAGGAGGAGACGCGCTCACCCTTCACAAATCGCTTCACGAATACGAGCCACGAAAAGCACTCGCTGGAAGCTGGAGTGGAGCCAGAGCTGCAGGGGAACGTACACTTTTCTGCTGGCAGCCTGTCTTTACGCTGTCATATTCACATGGTTGGGAATTTTTCCTCCTTGGTTAACTTTAACTCTGAAAGATTGCCCACGTCCAGAATGTCGGGCTCAAATATCAGAGGTTCAAAGAGACGAGTAAAAATGGATTTTTGAGCTCGTGATCCCATCAGAATGTTTTAACTGCCCGTGTTGTTGCGGCGTTATTACAGGAACCAGAAGAACGTCCTCGTGTATTTATGTAAAACAGACTCAGTGAATGCCAACAGAGCATTGAGAACTTTCCTGAAACATCCTGGTTTATATATATTCAAGCTGTAATCAATGCTTTTGAATATGTTTCTGCTTACTGTGGCTTCACTACATTTCCTGCTCAGATATTTCGCCTCCAGCGTTTGCACAGATTTCCAGCTTCTGCCAGCTCTAAGACACATTACTGAGCTTTTCACCAATGCTAATGAATTAGTTAGGCATAAATGAACTCCCCTGCTAATTACAGTAGGTGAGTGATTAAAGACTTTGCATCCTGTGAACAGGCCCAGCCCTAATTCCTCCTGATGTTATTTTCATGAGGAGGATGTGTTTCTGTGTTTGTGAAAGAAACTGTCCCCCTGGGAAACGTGCCTCAGTGACTCATGTTTACTCTGCGCTTTTACAAAGCCCCGTCTTTTTTCCTTCCGAGTTCAATTGATTGGAAACACTGCTTTGCTCAGAATCAAAGCGGGGAGTCAGAACGCGGGACTTTTCATCACGCACCTTCTCTCTCATCTGCTGTTCTTGGATGTTCAAAGCTTTGTTTGCAGCCGTATACTGTGCGTCCAACGTGCATTCCACAGTGAAGCGGGGCTGACCTGCAGCCAGAGGCTCACGTGGGGCGTCGAGCTGCAGGCAGACACTGTCAAAACGGGCGGGTGTGGACTCAGGTGCATCACACAAAATGCTGAAAAGAAAGTCTTTAATGAAAATAAAACAAGTACTCAACAAAACTCACGGCAAGATTTGGCAATACATGGACATGGACGAGACTTGGCAATACATGGACATGGACATGGACGTGAAGAATAGCGTGGTCATAACGTGGCGTGAAAGATAACGATCCGGCAAAACAAAGAGAAAACATTTGGCTTAAGTAGTGTGTGGTGGTGATTAACTACGACAGAAAACACAGGTGACTTGATGAGGTGGGCGTGGCTGGTAAGAGACATGAATCAGAGGCGAGACCAAGCGGCAACCTCCGGCACTGAAAAATGAAGCCAATGCGGAAGTGCAAAAAAGCTGCAGTTCCTCGAATAACCGCTAGAGCAGGCTGCAGAAGTGAGTCAATTACATCTGAGCCCCATGTTAAAATGTCCGATTTTATGACAGAAAAAAAACATATTTACAGCCTGGTTCAAAACATGGCTCTAGTCTCATAAGCTGTTTTTCTACTCCATGACAACTCTGGGGGGGGGGGAATTTTTTTATAAGGCGTTCGTTTAAAATATACAGCATACATCATTATGCACAATTCATAGCTGTCAATCTAAGTGGCGCCACTTTGATTGACAGCTATGAACTGACGGTCTAAAGGGCGACACCCCGTCTAATTCTAGTCACTGAGTTTGGGAAAGAGATCATCGTGGGGTTAGCCGGCTAGCAACGATATTTAGCATTTAACCTAGCTGGTTAGCCGTAGCTAGTTTGATTATTTCGAATAAAGCGGCTTTTTTCAGCGGCTTTTTTTCAGCCAATAGCGTTCATTCGACCCGCCTCAGCTCCGCCCTCGCTCCACCTCTTTGTCCATGTTTGGAGTAACCGGAGGTAGGCTACCAAGATGGCTACGCACTACGATTTGCTTCATTTTTGCTCTTCAGAAACCTATGGGTGACGTCACGGACACTACGTCCATATTTTATACAGTCTATGGGCGAGACACTGGACATAGAAATATGACGGGCAGAACAGAAACCAAAACACGGAGCTAGAACAGACAGAACTAAATACATGTGACAACGCAGGACAGGACAATGACATGAAATGACATGACAAGAGCTAAGGCAAAACACAGGCAAAAACTACGACAGAAAACTAAGGCACAAATCTAACACAGAACATAAGACAAATACAAGACATGAGCTGGACTGTGGCAGAAACGAGACTATGGCAGGCATGAATCTAACAGTAAAAACAAAGGCTGAACAAAAACGATGTCTAAACCAAAACCCGGGTGCAAAAACTGTGACAGACACCAGGAAACTGAAGCACAATGAGGCGCAATAAGGAATAAATCAGCAACTGGATGGTGATTAACAAAAAGTGGCTCCTGATAAAGTCTGAAATAAAGAGACTGTACACAGGATAAAAACATGTTCAGTTCTGTTTGTGATGACTATTTTTAGCCCGGTCTCTCAACCACATCCTCTTTGACTCTGAGTCTTCCTGTAGCGCCACCATGAGGGTAAAATGTTGGATGAACTGCCATGAAATTGACAAAGACTTTGTAACAACTTTGATGATCCCTTCGTTTGTCGTCCATCAGCATCATCACGATCATCATCAACATATAAATCTGTCCACTACACACTAAACAAGCTAAAGATGGCGAACATGGTTTTCATGCTGACGTTTGCATCTGCTTCAGGACAGATGTGTCTCAGCACAGAGCTGCTGTGACTGGATTCTTTGTCTCGATGCCTTGTGTCATTGTTCCCCAGTAACGAGCGTCAAACCCCCCCGGCCTGTTGCATATGTGTCCAGTTTTAAGACAATAGCTATTTCTCCAGCTTGACACAGTAAAATTAAAATGAATGCTCTGGGGCTGGATACGCTCATTAAAAACGTGACTTTGATGACACACGACATATATCTCTATTTATGTGTTTTCTGTCAATTGTTATTTTTCCAATCAGAGGAGTAATTTCGAGTTGATTTACTCGGGCACGACTGCGCTCCAGATCTCCACAGCTTATTCTGCACGAGATAAAAGGCTGTGTTGGAGCGAAACCGCACATTTTTCATCCAGCTTTTCTCAGCGTGAAATGTGTGTTTTGCTCCAAAAAAGTCTCTCATCTCCTGCAGGAATAAAGAACAACTTCCAGAGATCTGGTGCGGGGGGAGATTACATCTTCTGACACAATCGTTCAGACTGGGCTGTTCTGTAGATAGCATCAATGAGTGACACAATCTGGCCACCGTCATCGCCGGCTATTCATTTATTAGCAGCTGATTGTCTCCGAACCATAGACTGTATAAAATATGGACGTAGCGTCCATGACGTCACCCATAGGTTTCTGAAGAGCAAAAATGAAGCAAATCGTAGTGCGTAGCCATCTTGGTAGCCTACCTCCGGTTACTCCAAATATGGACAAAGAGGTGGAGCGAGGGCGGAGCTGAGGCGGGTCGAATGAACGCTATTGGCTGAAAAAAAGCCGCTGAAAAATGCCGCTTTATTCGAAATAATCAAACTAGCTACGGCTAACCAGCTAGGTTAAATGCTAAATATCGTTGCTAGCTGGCTAACCCCATGACGATCTCTTTCCTAAACTCAGTGACTAGAATTAGCCGGGGTGACGCCCTTTAGACCGTCAGTCAGCTGTCAATCAAAGTGGCGCCACTTAGATTGACAGCTATGAATTGTGCATAATGATGTATGCTGTATATTTTAAACGAACGCCTTATAAAAAAATTCGCCCCTCCCAGAGTTGTCATGGACTAGAAAAACAGCTTATGAGACTAGAGCCATGTTTTGAACCAGGCTGTAAATATGTTTTTTTCTGTCATAAAATCGGACATTTTAACATGGGGCTCAGATGTAATTGACTCACTTCTGCAGTCTGCTCTAGTGGTTATTCGAGGAACTGCAGCTTTTTTGCACTTCCACATTGGCTTCATTTTTCAG
>JBBMOC010001368.1:0-10719 GCA_037975185.1 Centropyge bicolor | reverse complement strand
AGAGAGAGAGAGAGAGAGAGGGAGAGAGAGAGAGAGAGAGAGAGAGAGGGAGAGAGAGAGACAGAGAGAGACAGAGAGAGAGACAGAGACAGAGAGAGACAGAGAGAGAGAGAGAGAGAGAGACAGAGAGAGAGACAGAGAGACAGAGAGAGAGACAGAGAGAGAGAGAGAGAGACAGAGAGAGAGAGAGAGAGAGAGAGACAGAGAGGGAAAGAGAGAGAGAGACAGAGACAGAGAGAGAGAGAGAGACAGAGACAGAGAGAGAGACAGAGAGAGAGAGAGGGAGAGACAGAGGGAGAGAGACAGACAGAGAGAGAGAGAGAGAGATGGTTTGATTTTATTTCATGTCACTTTTTTCATTTGTTAACATACAAAATCTTTTTCAACTAAATGTAAACTAAATATATATAAACCCTTTAAACCTGCATTAAAACATGCATCAAAAACCTATATTATCCTACAACTAATGTAGTTGTTGTATCTTGTTTATTATATCTGTTCATAAACAGACATACAAAAATTACAATTTCTGCTTTTTTATTTCTTGACAAAAAACATTTTAGCAATCTGCCTTTACTGTGCAGTGTGTGTGGTTAGTGTAGTGAGCCAGATACAGTCAGGTACCACAGGTAATGTGTATAACACTACTGTTTAAAATAGTGTGAATGTGGAACCAGGAAATGGGCTGGTGGTATCTGTCTGTTTGTTCTTTGTTTTTTAACACGCAAACATACAAGAAGTTAGGATAGTGTGCACCTACTCACTTCTCTAATTCTGAAAATAGTTCTGAAATATTGAAAGGCCACTAACAGTTTTTGTGCAGAAGACGACTAGAAAAAAATCACCTGGTTTAAGATGAGAAATGTCAGTCTCACTGCGTGTGTGTATTTTCAGTTTGGCATGATCGATGCTGATGCTCAGGTGGTAGGCATGTCCATATCAGCCATAATTTATATATCATCCATATCCATTTTGTAATCCATCATTTGATTAGATGTAAATTGGATGTAAATGCTAAATCTTGATCTTTGTCTGTTGTGTTGCTAATGCACATAAAGTTGTTGGACAGCAGTTACATTGAAAATGTTGTGCATCTTGTATAATGATCATCATGCAGAACATTAACATTACTGGATCATTCGTGCTTGAATTTTGTTTTATAATCCTGCTGCAATAAAAAGGAAATGTCATGTCTAATGAATCATAAAGAGTTAAATCAAAAGCCTGTCTGAATATTAGTGTCAGGACTGTGGATAGGGAGTTACCAGACAGTGCCAGTCTCCAGGGCTGCAGACACAGACAGAGCTCTGTCCATACTGGTTGTGAAGACTGCGGACACCAGGCCATACTGGGAGCTGTTTGCTCTCTCTATGGCTTTCTGCTGGCTCTTAAAGCTGAATATACACTGCACTGGACCAAAGATCTGCGAGGGGAAAGTGAAGCAAACACCAGTCACATTGACAATGAATTGACTCACTGTGCTTCCTGTAGCTTCTTGTAAAATAAAGAAGGAATCAAAAAAGATGAATTTGTAAAATAAACTCAGAAAACAATAACTAGACTTGTTTTTAAATAACATTATAAAATATAGAAAGAACTGTACATTCCAGTATCTGTACTGTAGTTTAGATGGGGTTTTTTTAGCAAATGTATATCCATTATATATTTCATTATTGATTAACAACATCATAGAATAACCCTGGCTGCAGTGACAGGATGATTACACTACAGAGATGCCTTCATTTACGCAGCCTGTGAGTTATTTTAACATTGTAATTATGTGTGACCTGGTAACTTGTATCATAATGCACTTCCAGTAGTGAACGCTAGATGTCACTATACCTACACAAGAGTATCAGTCACAGGCCAGCAGAGCTCTCTTCTTTAGTCGATCTGAACAACACATTGATCATTTTCTCTTATGACACTGAACAAGAGCAGGGCGAGGTTCCAGATAACCACAGGTCTGTACTCAGCTGGACCACTGACACCTGAGCTGAAGACCCAGCACCACTCTTCAGTGAGTGAGATTTAATGGTGAGTGAAATGTACTTGTGATCAAATCCTCTCACTGCACACTGTTTGCACACACGAGTGTACTGCAGCTCATTTGTTGACATTTTAAGGTTCATGGTCCAAGACTTTACACTTTTCCTTTCTCCTTGTTGCTCATGAAAAGACTGGACGGACTGTGTGTACGGAGCTGGCAGCAGCAGATACAACAATGACAGTGGTCCTTTATGAACATTTTATGCTTGTGAAATACAGTGATCAACATTAGACTAAAATCCCATTACAGTGTGGTAATAACCATGTGTCATGATTCCAGTTACAAGTTTAACATGTTTTGTTTTTCTTTTTAAAAAATCATGACCTGACACAGTGGACAAGTAGAGTATTTTTTAAAAAACATCAACTACAGGCTAACTTGTAAAGAAGTGAAACAAACCTCCTCCCTGGCGATGCGCATGTGGTCTTTGACCCCGGAGAAGATGGTGGGTTGGATGAAGAGGCTCTTCTTGCCCACAGCTGCTCCTCCACACTCCAGCTTGGCCCCCTCCTTCTTCCCACTCTCGATCAGATCCATGATCTTGTCAAACTGTTGTCGATCGATCTGCAGTCGGCATCAGGCAGACGAGTAGACAAGGGACAGACACAGTTTAATAAAACAGGAACAAAAGCAGACTTTGTGAAGTTTGCCGTCCTTCAGTCCTTCCTGTGAGTCCAGCACAGAGACTGCACCAGGTCTTATCTGTCAAAGTTAAATCAACAAGCTGAAACGTGCCAGTCAATGAACTGTTGGTAGGTGCATGTTTAGACTTTGGACAGAACAAATTCATCATCTAACCAGAAGGTTTCACAGAGATGAACCTGGGTGAGCAGACGTCTTCTATCATCTTCTATGGAGCACAACAATTACAGTTGGAATTACAGATGGGCACTGACTGCACTGTTTCTGAGGCTGCGTCTGCAGAACCTGGACCTTTCTGCACAGCATTAACAATAATCAGCTAAAGTCTGGCTTCTCTGCAGAACACTGCACATCCAGACCAGCAGCACATCGACAGAGGAGATCAAAGTAGTGAAGAGAAGCTACAGTGAGAAGCTGCAGGACATCAGCAGCTACAAGAGACCATCCACCCACACTGTGGAGAAGCATCACCTGACCGACAACCTGAACCTGTTCTACTGCAGGTTAGTGGCCCTCTGCTGAACTCATGTATCCACCTGTTCATCCTTCAGCTCTCAGTGGATCTTCAGGAGGCAGCAGATGGACTGTTCTAGAAACCACATCCAGCACTGATGCCCCCCACAGTCATGTCCTCCCCCTGCTCTTCTCCCTCCACGCCACCTCCTGCACCTCAGGAGACCGGTCTGCAGCAGTCGTCTGCCTCATCCAGGGGGGCTGTGAGTCTGCATGCAGCTGGCCCTCTGGTGGGGTCAGACACACTGTGGAGGTGACTTCAGGAGGAGCACCTCCACTGCCCACACTGACATGACCAAGGCCCATTTCATTCCTGCTCCACCTCCGTTCAAGCTGCCTCCGGAGCTGCTGCTCCAGGTCTACACTTCTCTGCACATCCATCACCATCTGGTTTGTGCCAAAATATGCTGGATAGTATTTAATCTGACTGCTGAAAACTGTTAGAGATATTTCACCACATGAACTTAAAATGTCATTATTATCAGTGTCCTGTTCACAGTCATCTATACTGCAGTCACTGCTGGTTAAAGCACTGATTGCATAGTGTATAATACATTGTGTATGATATCAGTATGGTGTGATGTTGACCGTGTGCTCCCACCTGTGGCCCGTGTGATGTCTTGGGATCCAGTGGGTCTCCTATGACAATCTTCTTGGCATGTTCTATGCTGCGACGCACGAACTCTTCATAGATACTTTCCTCCACAAAGACTCGTGACGCAGCTGTGCAGCACTGACCCTGGTTATAAAACGCTCCTTTCTGGGTTTCCTCCACAGCCAGCTGCACTGTACACACACACACACACACACACACAGGATCCATCGAGTATTTAAGGACCAAATTAAATCTTTACTCTTCTCCTGGAGTCTTACTTATTGTTTGTTCAAGTGCTGTGTGAAAACATTTCCAGAAGCTCAGACCAGAGCAGCCAGGTGAAGGTCTTTATTCTCATATACACAAACAGTTATCATGGCTAACTGTGAAGGCTAAATTAGATTTTTTTTGTGGTGCCCACACTGATGAATTTAAAACTGCCTCTCGCTAACAAATGCAAAGGTGTAAAGTGACCATACACAGTCATAGTCTGTTATGAATCTAATGCATGCTGAAATCATCTGAATACAACATGTTGTTCTGTCATTATTTAAGATGAGAGAGAGAGAGAGAGAGAGAGAGAGAGAGTAGTTTACTTACAATCACAGTCAGCAAACACGATACAGGGGTTTTTCCCTCCCAGCTCCAGAGTCACTCTCTTCAGATTACTTTTGGCTGCCGCCTCTTTGATCAGCTGACCCACCTGCACACATGACAATACACAGCAACACCTTCATGCATCATGGCTAATACTGACAAAGCAGTACTCCATTTCACCTGCTCATAGAAGAAAAGAGAGGATTCAGAGAGCTATGAGAGAGTTCGGGATGATTTGACCATAAGTATTTTTTTTTCTTACAAGAAACTATTTGAGCTGATGAAATAAATATTTAAGAATTTAAAAAGCCTTTACATTGAAAAACAGTGAATAATAATAATTATATAAGTTCATCTAAGTTAAGAACTGTGTAAAAATACACAAAAAGTCAGTGATTGTAAAATAATATCTATTGATGGGCATATTTCATCACCTTTATATGACCCCTCAAGTCAAGTATTTGGAAGAACAAACAAATATACTCTAATGAAATAAACGTTGGAATGGAATATCCAGTGAGTAATTTGATTCTGCTAAAATATAATTTACTCAAATGTAGCTTGTTAAGATACGCTGTTTTTAAGCATTTAAAAATGATAGAACAAACCAAATATTTACTTTTTTGTCTTCTGTATTTTCCTACTATTACAACACTTTAGTTCTAGAATGTTCTAATGTACCTACATTAGGACTGAAAGAGAAACAAAGAAATGTTTCTATCTTTATTTCTCAACATGATGGTGATGCAGCAGAACTGCATGGTGCTACACTCACACACCTCTGTAGAGCCGGTGAAGGCCACCTTGTTGACGTCCATGTGGCTGGCGATGGCTGCTCCTGCCGTGGGACCAAACCCTGGAACGATGTTCACAACTCCAGGAGGGAACCCTGCCTGAGATGGAAACCAGAATCACCAGTCATCACACAGCAGGGATCTTACCAGCTGAATTCTGCTTTTAACAAAGTCACTTTATTTCAATGTTACCGGCCAACAACAAAGATTCTAAAGGATTAGTCTGAGGAATGCAATGTTTCCTCAGACTCATGTTGCAGTGTGGAAAAGGCTTGGAAACAGCATTTAGACAGATGTTCATGAAAGCACATACAATTTACAATTTGATGTGACTTTCTAGCATTACCAGTGAATTAGACTGCACTGCTGACATCCTGGAGTAAACACTGTCAGTTTCATCTCTTAACATAACAACCACACACAACAGAAATGTTCACTTGTTGATTTACTTCTGAAGCTGTTTGTTAGCAGATGAATTAAGTGATTAAGTGTAGTGAAGGGCAAAGCCCTCTGTTAGTGTCTGAACAACAGAGTGGAAACCACAGCTCAGCCTTCAGGTGCAGACTGACCCCCTGCTGGGAACAGACACCACCAACACATCAGCTGCCCTTCTTCTATGCCAGGGCAGTCTGAGCACATGAGAACACAAGCTCAGACTGTGGTGAAGGAGAGGACTGTCAGAGGTTTACAGCCCACAGCTTGGATCAATCCCACTCTACATGTTGAGCCTAACATCAGACCTCTTTGATGAGCGATCCAACATGGAGGGCCGTGAGGGGGGTCTGCTCCGCTGGCTTGATGACCACAGTGTTTCCACAGCTCAGGGCCGGCGCTATCTTCCACATGAACATCAGCAGAGGAAAGTTCCACTGGCAGAGACACAGGAACACATGTTAGCTGATGGCTCTCACTATGTAACTGTTACTGTTACTTTACCCTCCTCTACCAGGCTGATGAACGATGTATCATGAAGTCACAGTACATACCATAACACAGACTGTTGCTTTGAGCCACAACACTGCCAAACACATCACACAGGCTATACAGTGCTATTAAAACCTCAGTCCTCTAGTGGCAGGTCCAAACAATGTTCAAATGTCTGGCCTGGCTGTCACCAGTGTTCACTATGGGATGGCACAGTCGTCAGTATTTTGCTTTCATTCAGTTGCCCAGGAAACAATGACCCATCTGAACAATGAATGCTCTTGTTTCTCTCTATGATGACGAGCTATAAACACCTCTGACTTTAGATGTGGTCAGGCAACATGTGATACAAACCACTTCACTTCAAGCACACCCCCGCCCTGAGGTTTGTTGTGGCATCCATATTGTTCACAGGGTGGTGGGGCTCAGCCTCAGGGACAGGGTGAGGAGGTTGGACATCCAGAAGAAGCTCAGATAAAACCACCACTCCCTCACATTAGGACTGCTCCTGGATGTCCAACCTCGCCTTGGAAGGTCTTCAGAGGGACATGAAGGCTACAGATACCCCGGACATGGAGAGCAGCAGGAAATGGACTGATCATATTACCACAAAGCAGATGCTGTACAATGAACATAGCTTTGGAGGGCCATGCAGACACTGTTGGTAATCCAGCCTGGCCTATAAGGAACACTTCAACAAATCAGTAAGCAGGTGTCATTTTAAAACACCAAGCTCATGCTGCACATTTCGAGGAGTGAGAGGATAAAAGTGAATTTTACTGACATGATAAATGACCTGACGTATTTATCAAAGTTACTGATGTGAACAGTAGTTTATTTTTTCTCTTACTCACTTACTCAGTTAAAATGATCACAACAATTAATGAATATCAATCATGTCAGAGGCACAGATCAGGGCTAACAATCCATCATCAGTGCTTTGCTTTCCCAGTTCACTTCCAGCTAAACCCACTGCATCACTTGTTGTTCTGGAGAGAATCTACAAACAAATGAAAGGAGCTCCAGCTCATCAGGACTGAAGATGTTTCAGAGTAAACCAATCCAGAAAACCTGGCCATTTCTTTTCCAGTTGCTCGTTTCCATGTTGGAAACCAATGGACAAATAATTGGGCACTCAAACCCAAATTAGACAGTCATACATGTGAGTGCAGCATGTTTATTGTTTAGGCATTGTTAACTTTTACAACTCTTTGGAAACACTCAGCACCATTAAGGGATCTGGGGATCACGAGCCGGGAGAAAGGTTTCCTGTTTTCCTCTGACAATGACTCATGCTGTGTGTGTGCCAGCTGTACTTTCAGTAATTACACAATGTCCTTCAGGATGAATTTCACTTTTTTGATATAATCTTCAGTGTCAAACAACAGGCTTTTGTTCCTTTGTTGCCAAAGCAACATTAGAGCTCAAAGATAAAAACTGAATGCATGTATTCTGTCATCATGTCGAAATTATGCTCATGTTTCTGTCTGGATCCACGACAAAGTGCAACACAATATGGAGAAACACCTAACATGGCCCCACCCTAAATCTGATGAAGTTATTATCAGAAGAGAAAAATGCATATATTCCAATGTGTGAAAGTGAATCCAGGTAGCACAGGACTGAAGCTGTGTGTGTGTAAGAACAGCCCTGCAGGGATTAGCAGAGAGGAGAGCAAAGATTAAGATAAGGTTTCTGGTGCACTCACCAGGGTTTCATTTCATCCTCACATCCAGACACTGCTTTCACATCGAGTACAGTTGCCTCACGAGCACTACTCATCTATGATCAGTGCTTTCCTGGAAAGTTAAGTTCAGTCTTCAGTGGTTTCAATTAAGCCTCAACATGGTTCCAAGGAAGCATTTACAGATGTACTGTGAATGATAGAGCCATCACTAAAGTCTGTCAACTGCTAAAGTTCAACGGCCTGAGTGCATTAAAAGAACACCATGGCATTCTGGGAAATACGCTCGTGGCCATGCAGAGTCAGATGAGAAGATTGACATCTAGTTCATCCCTGTGTGTCTGTTAGATAAATGAATTAATAGAGCTGGATATGGTGCAGGAAGTCAGCCTCACTGCCGATTTGTCCTGGTGTCCAACTATGGTACAACACAAAAACCTGTAACACTGTCAACAGGACAGCTCAAATTAAAAATAATTATAATTTAATATTTGTAAAAGTTTCCCAAGGCAAGAATTTCCATGAGTGTAAAATGAACTGGTAACAAGTGGAAACTCTCAAACTATATGGTTTGTCATTGCCCTTTCAGTTGAACTGGACAGTAACAGCTCGTCCAGAGTTCGGTCAGGTTCAGGTCCAGTTAACCCACTGATCTGTAGACCACTCCCCTCTGTCTGATCACATCTGACTGAGAAGCCCATAACACGCTGTGGCAGCAACTTGTCAATCACAAGTTAATGAGACCTTAAAGCATATCCTGCACTAACCATAGTGCCATAGTTGATCAAATGAGCATCATTCTGCATTAAAGAAGACATGTGACTAGTGATTGAGAGAATCAACTGGGAAAATGTTTACTGAGGTAATAAATCAAGTGACTGGACTTCTTTAAAATGTCTGCTGACATTGTTGTTCACCGTAACACCCCCCCGACACACACACCCAGTGGTAAGGAGAGAGAGGCGGCACTCTTTGAACTGTACCGAGCCGTGACTGAGCAACAGACTGCCCACCCAGACGCAGCTCTCATCACAGCTGGGGACTTCAAGCATGCACACCTGAGGAGCTTGTTACCCAGACCACATCAGCATGGGAGCTTTCCTACCAGGGAAGACAACACTCTGGACTTGGTTTATACTAACATTAAAGGGCCATACAGACCTTCATCCCTCCCCCACATCGGCCTCTCTGACCACCTCACTGTTATGTTAAAACCTGTATACAGACCCCCGGTCAAAGCCATCAGACCTGCAGCAGAACAGGTTCGGGTCAGACCGGTCAGACCGCAGCATGACTGCACTTCAGGACTGGGACATGTTCAAGCAGGCAGCAACACATGACCACACAAGCATACCAGAATACACACAGACAGTCACCAGTCACCAAATGCATGGATGATGTAACCAAGGTGAAAACCATCACCACCATCATGGCTGACAGGAGGAGAGCGAGAGCTGCTGAGGGCCGTCATACAGCCTTCAGAGCTGCAGGTGATGCTGGTCTGAGAGCAGGTGGGGCCGACCTGTCCCATGGCAACACCAGCACACCCAGAAGATACAGCAGAGACACCAGGAGGCTGTGGCTGAACAACCTGAATGACCTGAACACCACACCAGTGCAGAACTCTACACCCGCCCGAGAGGATCAGGCCCTGAGTGTGTCGTCAGACCGTCCCACACATCGACACCTGCGAGGCGGCGGGTCCTGACAGCATCCCTGCTCGTGTGCTGAGGAGCTCAAGGACGTCCTCACAGACGTTTTTAATTCCTGAGCCTGGCTGTTGTTTCAACGTGCCTCAAAGAAACTACCATCACCCCCACCCCAAACAAGACACCCCATCCTGCTGCAATCACTAACTCAGAAAGATTGACTTTTTTCTTGACCTTTTTCTTGACGTGACACTGTGGGACAAAGAGAAACCACAGTTCATTCAAGGCTGACTGAGACAAGATGTGAAACAGCTCTCTCACTCTCCTGACACGTGTATCCATCCCAGCCTCCTTCCTAAAAGGTTTCATGGCACCATACCAACATGAAGAAAACCCTTCTAGCAACTTCTAAATTCAAACCTGTGTATGATCAATGAATCCAGCTGTTCAAACAACAACATTTCTGGAAGTGTCAAACAACAAAAAAAATGAGCAAACCAACAGTTTCCCTGTGTGAGTGAAGCCTCCAGGACCGACCATGGACACATTCAGCAACATATAATGAACACAAACATGGCAGAGAAACGATTCTCAGGATCCTGGGGAGTCACATGACCGAGACTGTGCCAAAACTGCCACACAGGCCGGGTCGGCTCCTGGGGGCCCGGACCAATCTCTGCACTGATCCACGGAGATGAAAGTGATATCCCTGTTCTCTGACTCTGAGGACGACCACAAACAAGCACAATGCTTTTCCTAACAAGTCAGAGCACACTGGTATCTTTAACTCTGTGATGCCATAGTGAGACAGCAGAACAGTAGGTAGGCAGAGCAGCACTGTGCTGGACTCCATCCTCAACTTATAAATAAGCTATTGTGTAATGCTCATTTTTTAAAAATGCTTATTAAGAACAGATTGTATTACAGCAGAATGGTCACAGCTCCTGAAGTACCTTTTACTGGATCTCCTCAATACACACACACACACACACACAGACGCACACACACACACACACACACACACACACACACACACACACACGCACACACACACACACACACACACACACACACAGACGCACACAGACACACACACACGCACACACACACAGACACACACATACACACACACACACACAGACGCACACAGACACACACACATACACACAAACACAGACACACACACACACACAAACACACAAACACAGACACACACACACACAGACACACACACACACACGCACACACACACACACACACACAGACACACA